>JANHAO010008680.1:0-19045 GCA_026873985.1 Saraca asoca | reverse complement strand
TTCTTTTCTATTTTCTATTCTTCTTTCCTTTTATTGATCTGAATAGTTGAGTTGTAAAGATTCTAGTACTTAAAATAACTTCCCTATGGGATCAGCCCGTATTTGTCGGTACTAGCTACAACTACGCCATGCACTTGTGGTTATTTAAACTTAATATCAGTCATGCATGGAATCTAAAAATAGAAAACATGTAAATGAAGTCAATGAACGACTCAAATCAATTCAAACTCAAGTACACAAGATTACACAATGGATGTAGCAACAGGATGAAGAAGCTAAACTTCAAAGGATGGACGATCTAGATTCTCCTTCTACTGAGTAGTCTTTTGTATTTACTGATTGTTGTCTACTACTCTGTTATTGCCCTTAGTCCCTTATCCCTTTTTCATTATCTTTGTTTTTAGACTGAATTTTGATATTGCTAATGGCTATTGCATTTTAATATTGATTTTGGTTTGTATTTACTATTCTGGATGATATGATATTTAGTATTTTGATTTAGTATTTGATGTGATTGCTAAAATATATGAGATGTTAATTTTTCACATGTTAATTGAATATTGAATCTTCTATTCTAATCTAATTTCCTTCTATTCTAAACTTTTTGATACATAAATTTTTCATAGATGTATTATTGTCTTTTTGATGTGCTCAAAGGGGGAGAATTAAAGATTTTAGATAAGGAGTAGAAACTATTATGGAAGAATTAAGGATTTTAGATAAGCAAAATGGAGAAATAAGGATTTTATATTTTCAAAATGGAGAAATGTATGATTTTCAAAAGGAGATGTTAATCTTAATTGAATAAGGAGAGACATAACTAAAAAGGAGATTAAGATTGCTTTGATATCAAATATAAATAAAAAGGGAAATAAGTCATTTCAAAAAGGGGAGAGTAAAAATAAAAAATTTGATTCTAAAAATTAAACTTTGATCTGAATTTTCATGCTTATCTAAAATTGTTTATCACCATTAAAAGGAGGAGATTGTTAGCCTAACTAAAGAGATTGTTAGCATTTTGGATATTGTTAACATTTGATTACATTGTTATCTATCCCCATTTGGTTTTGATGTTGAAAACAATTTGTATCTAATAAAATATTTTAGTATTTTTGTTTTGTAAGATCACAGTACATATGATTCAAGATATCCATAATTTCATTTAGGATTTATTTATCTTTTATAAGATCTTGTAAGTAAAATTCTATTCAAACTTTATATAAATAAATTTCTTAAATCTGAAAAATTGAGGTAGCAAATAAATCTCTTGAGATGATTTAAAAATCAAATATTTTTCAAACAAATTTTTAACATGATCTTTCATAAGTGCAATTTTTATAAAAACCACTTTACACTCTATGAATTGATTCACTAATTAATTCATGTTAAAAAACTTGTGACAACTATTTGAATCGATTCACTAATCAATTTATGAAAAGTTTGGAAAAATGTTTTTATCAAAGGTTAGGAAAATCATTTGAATTGATTCAACACTTGATTTCAAAATACTATGATTCGATTCATCAATCGATTCAATCATGAATTTTTATATAAGTTGAATCGATTCATAAATCAATTATTTAATTATTAGTTTATTATAATCAGTAGGAATCGATTCAATGATTAAAAATTAGTTATTTTTTAAATGTCGATTTTAACAACTATAAATACCCCTAACCCTATTTCAAACATATAATTTTTTATAACAAACACACTTCTACAAGAGCAAAAATTTTAGAACTATTTGAGCTTAACTAGATTCATCACTACCTCTCTTTATCTGATCAATTCAAGGATCTTTTATAAATATTTGAAGAGAATTTTATAGTTAGATGTTTGAGATCTTCATCTTAAACTTGGTATTGAATATATTTACCTTTATCCTGATTTTACCTTTAGATTTTTAGGTTGATAAGAATCTGGCCTTGACTTTAATTATAATTTCTAGGTTGATAGAAATTAGAGATACAAAGAAAAAGGTTGATCTTCCCTTTGCATCTTCTTTAGCTGTGAGGTTGATTATAGTTAGTTGAAAAGTGCATTGAATTCTTTATACATCTCTAGGTTATAAGGTTGATCATAGTCTGAAGAGATAGAAGAATTGTTGTATTTAGGTTAGGCAAAAGGCCGGTGAAATCTTGTTGTCTTAGGTCTTACAAGAGCCTAAAAAAATTCTTATTGTATGAACTGGCTATTCAGAAGCCTAGTTAAAATCTTGTTATAGTAATAAAAGAAGTCATTTGATTGAGGATTGACTCAGTGGAGGTGGACTTTATCTGCGGTTCTAGGTAAAGTTGAACAACTTTAAAAATTACAGTGTCTTCATTATTTCTTTACATTCTGAAATTTAATTTTACTACAACTTAATATTTCTGTTATACCGAACTAATATACTATAATACTATTTCTACAATAAGCTACTGTTATACTAAAATTATTTTTTGCAATCTTTTATCTTTATATACTCTCATATAATCTTGGTTAATTGTTTAATTGAATTTGCAATATTACATCATATCAATTCAGTCACTCCAATTGAGATCTTGATCACCAAATTAGCTTCCTAATCCTAACTTAAATACAAACTTCTGCTTTTACCAATCAAAAGAATCCAAATTATTTTTAACAAGAGTATATAATTTACCAATGCAAAAAGGGCAAGATCATTTTTCAGCACTCTGATATATATATATATATATATATATCAATATACATATATATTTTTGGGACTACCATTCTATCCCTAATTTAACCAAACAAACCAAAAAGGAACAGTTATAATTACCCTTACTTCTTTTTATTTGATTCAATTCCCTTTACATTTTCATTTGTGAAACCAAATGGCCCTAAAATTGAAAGGGCATTATTTAATTTTTTTTTCAAAAATATACAAAAAAAACTTGACTTAGACGGTGTCTGATGATGCTAAACATTTTAAGGATGTTGATTTTTGGTTGAAATTTTTTTATTTTAAATGTTCAATTTAATATAATTATTTGAAAGTTTATATTAAATACAAAGAGTTAAATTTTCATAAATGTGATTAATTTAATTTTGACATGTCATTGTCTTTGGTTACTAATTTCTTTATCAAAAGTCATTACTTCTCAAGCCAATTGGGCATTTTCACCATGTAAGATTAGACATAGTTTACTATATGCACTCTCTTGAAAACACTTAGATTTACTTTCCCTCACATACTGAGTCCAACAGCATCTATTAGAGGGTGTACATGATACACTCATAAAAATGTATCAAGCGTTTCTTTGTTAAAAGAGATAAAAGAAAAAGAAAAAAAAACCTATTAACAGTTTCATCTCATAAAACTGCATGTGATGTTTTTGTAAAGATTTATAAAGTTGAAGCTTTGCTTATTGTGTTTAGTAGGTACCCTTTTGCTAAATGTATTTAGTAGTTTGTTACTTTATTTTACATTAACAAAATCTCATTTTTCTCCCTCACTAATTTTACTTGTATCAATTTTGTCCCTTATAGATGTCTTGTATCAATTTCATCCCCCACAAATAGCAAATTAGTTAATTTGGTCTCTCCATTAGGATTTCCATTGATAGGTTAACAACCAGATAGAAAAAATGACTAAAATAAGAGACAAATAATATATGAGAGATAAAATTGATACTGAAAATTTGTAATGATTAAACAAATTGAAGGAAGTTTCATGGGTAATAAATTTGGGCCTGTAATTTATGATGAAAATTTTCTTCATGATAAGTAAGAATCTTAGGGAGTGAAGGTACTATTGTACAAAGAAAAACTAGTAAGTACTGATGGAAAGAAGGATGATATAGAGGACAATGATGATTGTTCTAATGAACAGGTTGATAAAGAAGCCATGGAGAATGATGAAGAGGATTTTAGTGGCTTTGAAATCATAGAAGAAAATGATGGTTTAAGAGCTTGTCGAACCTTTCTTATTTCAAAAGAAGGGGAGAAGTGCATAAACAAACCATGGAGGAAAACTCTCACCATAAAATTGCTAGGAAGGAAAATATGATACAAAGCTCTTGAGACCAAACTTTATCGATTTTAGGCGAAGGATGGCATCCTAAATATAATAGATCTGATGAATGATTTTTATATGATTAAATTTAGTGCTTTTTCAAACTATGAGTACACTTCCATAGTGGACCATGGCTTTTATATGACCATTATATTACTATTCATCCATAGGATGCTAATTTTGATCCTGAGGAAGCAAGTATTGAGAAGGCCACAATTTGAATTCATCTTCTAGGATTTCCAATTCATTTATATGATAGAATTCCACACATTGTTAAGTAACAAGGTGGTTAAAACCATCAAGGTTGATGCTACAACCTCAGAGCAATCTAGAGGAAAGTAAGCTAGGATATGTGTGGAATTAGATCTCACAAACCCACTATTGTTTGAATATTCCATTAAAGGCAAGATCTTGACCATAGAATATGAGAGTATTCATATTATCTATTTTCAATGTGGGAAATATAGACATTATGCAGAAAATTATCTTGAAACTATCAATAAACCAAAATCTGTAGATGTCCAGAGGTTCCGACATTGACCCCAATCTAACTTTGTCTACTATGAATGGATATTGGCCTAAAAGTCAAGGTGTCAAAGGTGGAATAAGGATTTAGGAAGAAATAAACTAGGAAATAATAATCAATTTATGCAAAACAAATCCCCAAGATCTAGATTTGCGATTTTAGAAAATGAAGGCAGCCATGAAAATTTGACAACCAACAATGAGCTAGCTAATGAGACTTTTGTGAAGCATGTTAAGGGGTCTAATCTAAGGTAGAATCAATTTTCATATTCACAAAAAATAAGATAAACAAAAAGCCAAGGAAATTGTTGAAAATAAAGCTTATGATGTGAGCCTAAAACGTGCATGGCCTCAAAATTCTATAGAGAAAGAAGAGAAAAATATGTTTCATTCAAAGTCTCCACCTAAGGCCCTTCATATGAAGAAAACAAGCTATTTAGATAGGAGAAACTATAAGTTTGACACCCAATTAACACATATTTCTCTAACTTCAGAACCAAGTAACCATTCCACCATACATCCAATTAAGACGTCACATATTGACCTTGTAAGTGGAGATAGTTTGATTAACCTAAAACCTCTTAATTTAGATATGGAGATGGAAACCAATGCTTTGTGTGATGAGGCTGAGGGCCAGGCTGTAATACCTTAAAAAAAATGTTAGCTCAAGGACTGAAGTGAAAAAGTTTAAAATTTCATTGGGGTCGAATTGTAATTTTTCTTTTTCTAGAAAGACCTTTTTGAAAGTTGTGAAAAGTCCATAGGGTCAAACCATAATTTGCCCTATTTCTTTTTATACATAAATTTTCCTCGGGCTAGCTTTTCTTTCCTCATGTGTATAGTTTCCCAAAGCTTCCTTCTGCTACTCCAAGCAATCTTCTGCTTCAGTTGACCAATTCATCGCCAATCAGTGAGCTTTTGCCATCACCTTCCTCCTCTCTTCTTTCAATAGTCTTCCCTTCCTTAGTGCTGGAAATTCTGTAATGCCTGAAGCTATGCTATCTACTGCAACCTGATTGCTGGTGACCTCTGCTTCTTCAACTTTCCTTAGATTAGTGACCTTCGATTGTCGTCTAGCTTCCTAGCATCTCCCCATGGTCTATTAAGCTTGGCTGCAGCTCAACACTCTATTTCTTCCCCTTACCAGCAAGCTTCATCCAGTGACCAGATCTGGCTCATTGATGTTGATCTCGCCAGCGGCAAGCTCCTTACCTGCACTTTGGAAGGTGATGAGTAATCCTAGAATAAAAGATTTATTTTATAGGAAGTTTACATTAAGTTTTTAAGAAATCCTTACCTAAAACCCTAACCCTCAAAGTTGAGGTATGCTAAAATGTTGTTGTTCATTAGCTCTAAAGATATTTCCAAGGAAGAATCGAGCACACCAACGGCAAATTTTTGGAACTTTAGTTGACTTAGCTTTCTAAGAAGTTTCTAAAGTGAGTGAATGATCCTAATCACTTAATAATCCTATTTGTAAATACCAAATAATTTTATTATATGGAATATTATTAATCTTTTTAAATAATGGAATTTTCCAATATATTAAAGCGATTTTGAAAGTATACTTATATATTGTATGTGTACATGAAATAGTTTGTCATGATAAAATTACACATTTTCATCTTTCCTTATGTTATTGGAATTGGCAATTCTATTTTTCAATGTGATAAATGGATATGAAAATGCTTTGGTACATTCATATATGTTTTGTAATTACCCTGAACAAGGAATTTTATATATTGTGATATAAAAATGTTGTTTTGAGATTTATGCTACCTGATATATTAAATTAATTGATTTGAGATACTGGATCTACTAGAGAATTCATTGGGAACTCGTAAGTGCACTTGTGAATATATAATGGAGAGATAAGGTGAGACAAGGATGATCATCCAGTAGACGTGCCCAATAGATCATGACTATATTGGGGGTGGTTCCTTCTTAGATTTGCCCTTTGGGATTGCAGTCATTTATTTTGCTTTGTTGAGTATTGATAACTTTTAGAAATCTTTATTAACTCTCTTTTATATTACATAATGATGAGCACATTTTCATGATAGCATATTTTGATACTTATTATTATGTTATTGATTATCATGTTTGTAATTACTTAATTTTCTTCTTGAATTATAGTTTTTAAATGTATATTGAGATTATGGCTGTAGAATGGGGAAGCATATCTTCACAGCTATATATATATATATATACTTTCAAGCATGATTTTTAAATGGGATTTTTAGGTGATCATGGGATTGTCTACTCACTGAGTTTCTATGAAACATACCCCTTTCTTTTCCATATTTTTCAGAGCCCTTAGATTCTCATATCATTCCTTCATCTTACACTGGTACTAAATCTACTCTTTGATTGAGTGGATCATTCCTGCAGAGTATATAGATATATAAATGGTGGAAAATTAATAGTAGTTGGTAGGATTGTGTATGCATGTATTGTGGTTGTTAAGTGGCCAGTAGGATGTAGATTGTGTAATGTAGGCCATTGTGTTTGTTGTAACATTGTATAGGTTATGGAAAACGTGTAGCCTTTTGTTGTTAAATAGGCTTTGAGATAGAGGAAACTCTACCAGATTTTTATTAAAATTTAATATATAAATATTTCATCATGGATTGATGAAATAGTGGGTTATTAGTATATTATTTGCATTATAAGGCTTGTAGGGGGTTTCTTGATGGTGATCTTCTATGTTGATCATGTTTCATGGATCGAGGCATGACAAAGTTGGTATCAGAGCATGGTCTAGGGTTTAGGTACATGATAGAGGTATCTAACTACCAAGATAGAATAGGCATACCGAGTTCATATTAGTGAGCCTGGGGCATGACACATGAAAAAGGATATGTTGATACCCATACCATGAATACATTGAAAATCTCTGTATTACCTAATTCTTTCAATCATACATGTATCAGTGTATTTGAACCTTGCCTAAACAAATCTTCCTATTTGATAATAGGAAAATGCTGCCTAGGACTTGATCTTCAACTCACTCTAAACGCCGAATAGAAGAAGCATTTGAAAGAGCTTCTCATAAACCATCCTCTTCTTCCCAACCTATACCTCAAGGTTAGGATAGATCTACGAGTCGAGGCTGTGCTAGGGGTCAAGGCAAGGTTGTACGAGTAGTAGTGCAACTAGGAAGTTCTCAACCTAAATCAGAGGTCCCTTCCACATCTAGAGCTTTAGTGGGCCTTTCTACTTCAAATGCCCCAGTGTGGGCTATAGATTTACAAAGGGCCATAAGTGACCTTGTGGATGAATTGGCTCAACAGAGGTTACAAAGACAATAAGAGAGGGAAAAGGCAACAATAGCTCTGAGTAGTTTAAGAAAGAGATTTAAATCTCAAGGCCCAAGTATAGATTTCAAAAGGTAGATATTTGCAGCCTCTAGCATACCATCCTCTTGGAGACCTAAGGTACCCATATCCTTATAACATCTGGGTGCGGGTACTCAAAGTAGAAAACCCATAGGTGCAGCTGTATTCAATTATCATCCCCTTGGGGAATCTAGTTCAAGCCATCCTGCTTTAGCTTGATTTGGGGCAGCGAGGTTGTGCTAACTCTGTAGAAGAGTTCACTTAGGGAATTTTAGGTGAGGAGCTAGATCTTGTTATGGATGTGGTCAGGTAGGCTACTTGGTGAGAGATTGTCCTTACTCTCTTACTCTGCTTGGCAGCACTGGGGCCATTGGTGCATCTAGAAGTACACCACCTTGAGTTACGCCACCTATGAGACTTCCAATGTTTGGTTCTGGCGCTAGAGGAAGGAAGGGAAGCAGAGTTAATTTGATAACAGATTCTCATTAAAAATTGATTTAATGTCAAATATAGATGCTCCTAGTATTGGTCTTGTTCCTGCCAATCTTTTAGATGTTACGGCCAAGAGTGGTGAGAAATTATGGGACAAATCTACTAAAGCATTTAAAGTTGAGATTCAAGATTCTGAATTCACCAAGACCCTGGAGAAAACAAATGACTCAAGTTTTAAGAACGAAAATCTAGTGGTCTCATATAATCATATGGATGGGCCTACATTGAAAAATGATGAACCTGAAAAAGTGCTACGGTTAGAGTTAAAAGGCTTGGAGGATAATGGGGTGACAAATACTGCAGAAGCTGTGAAATGTGACCTGCTTGATTTGTCGAAGGATCCCTATATACTGGGATCTTCTCTAAAGGGTAAGATGGTTTTGTCTGGTGATTTAAGACTTTCGTCATATGATGTTAATATAGTTGGCCCTAGTGATTGTTTGGGGAAGGCTGTAATTAGAAGGTATCTTCCTCGAATAAGAGTTTTAGCAATCAAAGACTTTACCCTTTTATATGGATGAAATGCTCCACACCTTAGCAAGGATGAATGTCTTGAAATCTCTTTTAGGGAGAATAGGAGTATGGATTAACCTAACTTGTCTGTAGATGATAATTTATCGAAAATGATGGCAGATGCTGATGTGAAAAAAGTAGGAAATAATGTTTAGGTTAGATATGCTTGCCAGGGCAAGGTAATGGAAATTTACCCTGCTTAGACCATACGGCCTTGCTTTGCTTCATTCAACTGCTTCTTTATTTTTGGCAAGACCAACTTCTTTAGCTAGTCTTCTTTTCAGACCAGTCCTCCTGGTTCAGTTGGATGAAAGCTGTAATTAGAAGGTATCTTCCTTGGAGAAAAGTTTTAGTAATCAAAGACTTTACCCTTTTATATAGGTGAAATACTCTATGCCTTGGCAAGGATGAATGTCTTGAAGGTATCTCTTTTAGAGAGAATAAGAGTATGGATCAACCTAACTTATCTGTAGATGATAATCTGTCAAAAATGATGGCAGATGCTAATGTGAAAAAAGTAGAAAATAATGTTTACGTTGGATATGCTTGCTGGGGCAAGGTAGTGGAAATCTGTCCTGCTCAGACTGTACAACCTTGCTCTACTTTGTTCTACTGTTTCCTTATTTTGGCAAGACCAACTCCTCTGGCTAGCCTTCTTTTTTGATCAGTCCTCCTGGTTCAACTGGATGAAGTTGCTCATTGATTAGCTCATTCAAGTTAAGGAGCATAAGTGCCCAGCTATTTAATCGATCGATCTTGTTGTAAGACACTCACGCATGGACTTGGTGTTGCCTAAAATCTCAACCTTCCATTATCGGAATGGGCTTTTCTCCCTTAGCAGTTACATATGAGTTGCTTCCAATGGCTTCAACTAGTCTTGCCAATTGTAGTACTCCTTAAACTATGATTATTGGCTACCCTATTTTGGTCATCTATTCAATGGTTCCCATGGAATAGTAAATAAGTGCCAAAGAGTTCTGCAAGTCCTTTCCTCACACCAACAGCGTTGCTGTTCAAGATCAATCACAAACCATCATCTTTTTATGGCTCCTAGATGATTAAACCATCAAATTTCCCTAGCCTCAGCCAACCTCATAAGCATAGTTACCCTGTATGAGCTGGATTGCTATTGCATTATCCTGTGCAAGCTAGGGTTATTGCATTGTTCTACACAAGACAAAGAATTGCTGTAGAAGAAAAGAAGCAGGATAAATTTAAACTATCTCTAGAAATGAAATGGTTATTGGAGAGTAAAGGAGAAAAATGCATTAAACTTCCTGATAAACATAATCACCATCGGATTGAAACAAATTTAGAAGCACTAGTTATAGTACATAACCATGATGCTATACAGTGTGAGAGATGTCAGGAAAGGAGATAGTAGTCTACCAAGGAGTCCAAAGTCCTTGGACGAAGCCTTTAGAAGTATATTGGTTGCCAGCTTGAGTTAAAAAGAAATTCTAGTGCGATGGATATTGCATCAAACAAGGTAGTTATACTCGACTTGATGTCTAAATCAAAATGTCCTTAGAGGTCTGGTAAAAGTCCCTCTAAAATCAAACCTATTTAGATTGAGGGTACAAAACCAAGCACAATAGAAAGATCCTGGTAACTAGTATTGTTTCATCAAGGGGCTATACTAATAATTCGAGGGATAATTCAGATGTTATGATTTATACTATGCAAGGGGGAAATGTTATGAACATTGATAGGGAACTTGAAAATCGAAAGCTTGAGTGCGGCAATCTTGCTTTAAAGAACAATAACGAGGAAAAGAATCCTGTTAGGGTGATACATGGCTCTATGGGAGAAC
Source organism: Saraca asoca (assembly GCA_026873985.1). Taxonomy (NCBI): domain Eukaryota; kingdom Viridiplantae; phylum Streptophyta; class Magnoliopsida; order Fabales; family Fabaceae; genus Saraca; species Saraca asoca. The sequence continues at coordinate 8,343 of JANHAO010008680.1, read as the reverse complement.
TATGGGAAAAAAGGAAATGACTTAGGAGCTCGAGTCCCTCTTGATGTATAGATACCCCCAACTGTTTGAGTGATGTGTTGGTATGGACCTTTACTCCTCATGACTATGTTCCTAGAATTCAAGGATGAATTCTTTGTTAGGAGGGAGAGTTTGTAATACCTTAAAAAAAATGTTGGCTCAGGGACTGAAGTGAAAAAGTTTAAAATTTTGCTAAAGTCAGATTGTAATTTCTCTTTTTCTAGAAGGACCTTTTTGAAGGCGATGAAAAGTTCATGGGATTAAACTGTAATTTCCCCCATTTCTTTTTATGTATAAATTTTCCTCATGCTGGTTTTTCTTTCCTTATGCATCTAGTTTCCCGAAGCTTCCTTCTACTACTCTGAGCAATCTTCTACTTCGATTGATTGATTTGTCGTCGATCAGTGAGCTTCTACCACTGCCTTCCTCCTCTTTTCTTTTGACGGTCTTCCTTTCTTAGATGCTAGAAATTTTGCAACGCCCAAAGCCCTATTATCTACTGCAACCTGATGACCGACGACCTTTACTTCTTTGGCTCTCCTCAGATCGCTAAGCTTTGATTGCCATCCTACTTCTCGATGTCTCCCTGTGATCTATTGAACTTGGTTATAGCTCAGTACTCCATTTCCTCCCTTTGCCAGTAAGCTTCAGCTAGTGACCAGATCTAGCTCACTGGCGACGATCTAGCCACCGATGAGCTCCTCACTTGTAGTTTAGAAGGTGGTGAGTAATCCTAGAACAAAAGATTTATTTTATAAAAAGTTTGCATTAAGTTTTTAAGAAATCCTTACCTGAAATCCTAACCCTTAAAGTTGAGGTATGCTTAAATTCTATTGTTCATCAGCTCCAGAGATTTTTCCAAGGAAGAATCGAGCATACCAATGGCAAATGTTTGGAGCTTTCACTGACTTAGCTTTCTAAGGAGTTTCTAAGGTGAGTGAATGATCATCCTTACTTAAGAATCCCATTTGTAAATATCAAATAATCTTATTATATGGAATATTATTAATCCTTTTAAATAATGAGATTTTCCTATATATTAAAGCAATTTTAAAAGTATACTTATATGATGTATGTGTACATGAAATGGTTTGCCGTGACAAAATTATGCATTTTCATCTTGCCTTATGTTATTGGAATTGGCAATTCTATTTTTTAGTGTGATAAATGGATATGAAAATACTTTGATACATTCATGTATGTTTTGTAAACATTGCTTACCCAAACAAGGACTCTTATATATTGTGATATAAAAATATTGTTATTTTGAGATTTATGCTACCTGATATATTAAATTAATTGATTTGAGATACTGGATCCATTGGAGAATTCATTGGAAACTTGTGAGTGCACTTGTGAATATATAATGGAGAGATAAGATGGGATAGGGAGGATCATCCGACAAACGTGCCTGATAGATCATAACTATATTGGGGGTGGTTCCCTCTTAGAGTTGCCCTTCGGGATTGTAGTCATTTATTTTGCCATATTAAGTATTGATAACTTTTAGAAGCCTTTATTGGCTCTCTTTATATTACATAACAATGAGCATATTTTCACGATAGCATATTTTGATACTTTTTATTATGTTGTTGATTATCATGTTTTCAATTACTTGATTTTCTTCTTGAATTATAGGTTTCAAATGTATATTGAGATTATGGCTATAGGACGGGTAAGCATATCTTCACAACTATATATATATACTTTCAAGCATGATTTTTAAGTAGGATTTTTGGGTAATCATGGGATTGTCTACTCACTGAGTTTCTATAAAACTCACCCCTTTCGTTTCCATGTTTGTCAAAGCCCCTAGATTCTCCTACCATTCTTTCATCTTACACTGTTACGGAATTTGCTCTTTGATCGAGTGAATCATTCTTGCGTAGTATATAGATATATAAATGGTGGAAAATCAATGGCAATTGGTAGGATTGTATATGCATGTATTGTGGTTGTTGAGTGCCTAGTAGGATGTAAATTATGTAATCTGGGCCATTGTGTTTGTTGTAACATTGTACAGGTTATGGTGGGTATGTAGCCTTTTTGTTGTTGGAAAGGCCTTGAGGCCAAGTGTTCAAAAAATAGAGGAAACTCTACCAGATTTTTATTAAAATTTAATATATAAATATTTCATCATTGATTGATGAAATAGTGAGTCATTGGTATGTTATTTGCATTATAAGGCTTGTAGGGGGTTTTCTGATGGTGATCTTCTATGCCAATCACGTTCTGTAGATTGGAGCGTGACATAGACTGACGGGACCCATGATAATGAAATGGCCGATCAACACATGATTGTCTCCTAATCTACCTTCTAAGTGCTCATTTTCTTTTATTAGCAATTTTTACGATTAATAAATTATTTCTTTAGAATTGTGGAGGTGCAAAAAGAAAAAAAAAAGGTCTTAATAATGTCAAGACTATTTTGGATGATCATTTTCCTGATATCTTGGTGTTAATAGAGACTAGAATTCCAAGCAATAGAGGAGTTCATATTCTGAAGACTTTGGGGCATGATAAATGAGAATTAATTGAAAGCAATGGTTTTTCTGGTGGCATAAAGCTTGCTTAGAAAAGTCAGAAGATGATAACCATGATTTTGCAAACTAATTTTTAATTTAGTCATGTGGATTTTGATTCTAATAGTGAAAAAGCTTGATACTTTATAGCTGTATATGTGAATCCTTCATATGATATCAAGCCTCTCTTTGGCAAAATCTTATTGAGATTGGTAGTAATATTATTGGTCAGTGGATGGTTGCCGATGATCTTAATGATCTAGAGACCTAAGTAAGAAGAAATGTGGGGCTTCTTTTTAATTGATATTATGCAAATATTTTTAATGACAAAATTAAGAGATGTCATCTGCTTAAGGTTGATTTTGAGAAACTTGATCGGGCTCTTTGCAATGTTGATAAAGGCATAAATTTGGTGAAGCTTTTGTTGAAATTATGGCTTGTGTCTTTTCAGATCATCACCTCATTATGGTTAATTTGCATGAAAAATGTAATCCTAAGGTAGACCATCCCTTTCATTTTGAAGCTGCTTGGCTTACACACCATGATTTTAATAATTTTCTTCTTAATATGTGGAATAATATTATGGATGTTATGAATGCTATTTCTTAACTCACCCTTGCGTTAAAGGATCGGAATATTAATATTTTTGCACACATCAAGAAAACCAAAAAAGAACTATTTACCATAATTTGAGGAATCTAAATGGCTTAAGAAAAATCTTTTAATCCTTAATCAAGAGGACATTCTTTGGCATTAGAAATCTCATACAAAGTGGCTTACTCAGGGTGATCAAAATACAAGATATTACCATACTAAAATAGTGATTAGAAGAAATCATAATAAAATCCATCTGCTGCCTAATTCTGATGGATATTGGGATGACAATCTAACAGACTTGTCTACCATAATTACTAATTTCTACAAGGATTTGGTTTCCAAAGAGCCATCTGTAAGAGAAATTTATTTGTTTAGAAGGAATTTTCTAGAGTTTAATGATCAACAAAATAATTGTATTATGCAGCCTATTAACTTTGGGGTAGTCTAGAAGGCTATGTTTGATATTGGAGCTGCTAAGGCTCTAAGAAAAGATGATTATTCAGCTCTTTTCTTTTAAAACAACTAGCATATTGTGGGTTTTAATGTTTTTAAGCTAGTTCATGAAGCTTTTAATGGCAAAAATCTTCAAGATATTAATAAAACTCTTCTAGTTTTGATCCCTAAGTTAGATAAGCTAGAATTTGTGAATCAATTCCATCCAATCTCCTTATGCAATGTTGTTTATAAATGCATCTCAAAAGTTGGTTAACAGACTTAAACCTTTGCTCCTTCTAATTATTTCTCCCTTCCAAGGAAGTTTTTTGCCTAGTACATATATCCTAGACAATATTATAATTGCATAAGAGATGATTCATTCTATGAGGAAAATGAGAAGTAAGAAGGGTTTTTTTGCTATTAAAATGGACTTAGAGAAAGCTTATGATTGTCTTAGTTAGGATTTTGTTAAAGATATGTTGGAAAAGATAAATATTAGTGTGAAATTTATCTATTTGATTATGAATTATATTACCTTATCCTCATTTAATGTTCTTTGGAATGGGAACAAAATGGAGTCCTTCCTACCTTCTAGAGGAATTCATCAAGGTGGTCCTTTTTCTTCTTCTCTCTTTGTCATTTGTACGGATAAATTATCACTCATTGTTTGTAATGTTGTTGATAATAATTCTTGAATCCCCATAAAAGCTAGCAGATATGGGCTTAGTATCTCTCATTTAATATTTTCTAATGACTTAATTTTATTTAAAGAGGCATCAAAGAAACAAATTGATGTCACAATGGTTTGCGTTCAAAAGTTTTGTTCTATGTCCAGTTATAAGGATATCTTGAAATCCGATGTTATCTTTTCTTGAACTATGTCCATTGATTTGCAAAACAAAATTATAAATAAATTATGCTTTAAGAATACAACTGATCTTGGGATGTATCCTGGTATTCCTTTAATTTATAGAAGGATTAACCAAGGAACTTTTAGCCATATTGTTAAAAAAGTTCAAGATAGATTTACAAGTTGGCAAACAATCTGTCTCTCTATGACAAGTAAAGTGACTTGAGCTAAATCTACTATTAAAGCTCTACCCATTTATACAATGCACATTACAACCATTCTGGCTAAAATCATCCAAGATAAGGAGCCTTGCTAGAGGGCTTTTGTTTGAGGCCATAATATTCAAAGAAGGAAGATCCATGCTATTTCTTAGGTCTGTTTGTGCCAACCTAAAGAGTATGGAGTGTTAGGTTTCAAAAACTTAAGAAGTATGAATAAAGCTTGTCTTACTAAGCTTGCTTGGAAGTGAACTGTCACCCTGATGACTTGTGGGATCAAGTTCTCCAAGGAAAGCATGGGAGGAATTATGATTGGATTCATAATATTAAGGTGAAAAATTTAGATTTTGTGCTTTGGAAGGACATAGGAAAGATGTGGTGTTATAAGGTGGATGGTCAAATGTGAAGTATAAGGGATGGCAATTCTACTTTCTTTTGGACAGACAAATAGGCTATTGATAGTTATTTAAATGATTTAGTTATTAATCATATTCCTATTGATTGGTTGAATCATAAATTAGTAGATTATATCAGTACAAATAGCTTATAGAATTGAGATGTCCTTGATGTTTGGTTTCCTTCCAATATTACTATGATTCTACATGCTATGACCCCATTTACTTTAGACTGTGGCCTAGATGTCCTTGAATGGAAGCATAACCATAATAAGGAGTTTTCTGTTCATAACACTTACTCCATTATCATATCTTATTCTTCCAATGATAACTCTTTTAATTGGAAAATGATTTGGAGGTGGCAAAGATCTAAGAGAATCAGAGTTTTTATTTAGTGTGCAACAATGGTCTTTTAACTAATGCGATGAGATGCCATAGAGGATTGGCAATCCCTTGTTGCAACTATTGTCATAATATTCTAGAGGACATTTTGCGTGTTTTACAAGAATGCAAAGTTGCAAAGTTGTTATGGTTCTCTTTGTTACATGTAAGAAATAGAAATTTATTTTTCTCTTAAAATATGAAAGATTGGATCTCTAATAATCCTTCTCGTGATCTAAGGCAAAATACTGATATTAGTTGGCAAGTGATTTAGGGTGTAGCTATATGGTTTCTTTAGAGATAGAGAAATTATTCTATTTTTTTAAGAGAATTTTCAATTCCCTCAAAATCCAAAGGCCTTAATCATGAATTATGTGAATGATATTCTTCTTGTTGAGAGAGTTTCCAAGCCTATTCAAAATTTTGCTTCATACTCTACTATTCTTATGGGTTGGAACCCTTTTTTTAATGGGTAAGTAAAACTTAATGCTTATGGTGTATCAAAGAATAATCTAGGCTTAGGTGGGTGGGAAGGATTAATTAGAAAAGAGCAAGGTAGTTGCCTTAGAGGTTTTTCATGCAATCTTGGTGTTTGCTCTTCTTTTTCTATAGAATTATGGGGTGTTGTTAATAGTTTAGAGCTTGCTTGGTAGAAAGCTTTAAATAAATCCTACTTGAGGTTGACTCTTGATGCCTCCTTGAAATTCTGAATCATAAAGTCTCTGTTGGCTTCCGAAATAAAAGGCTTCTTGTACGTTGCTTTGAATTGTTTGGTAGACAGTTGAAGGTGGATTGTCGTCATATGTATAAAGAGGACAATATGGTTGTTGATTAGATGGTGTCTCATTTTCTTTCTCATCCACTTGATTTATTTTTCTACGATACTCCTCCTATAGGGCTTAGTCCTCTTTTATTAGGTAACACTTCTAAGATTTTTACCACTTACATGATTCATGTGTAATTTGATTTCTTGCTCTTGGGCATTTTAGCCCCTTTTCAATCATAGAAAAAAAAAAGAGTCATAATCTAAAGTTATATTTACACCGATGTTTGTTTCAATTAATTCAACTTTTACTCGAAGCATTTTCAAAAAATAATATATATATAAATTGTCCCCTACAAACTTAAATTTTTTTTTTGGCTAGTATATACATAAAAATTCATATTTAAGTTTTTATTGAAAATTAATACTCATATTACTATAAATTAATTTATCATTAATTTTTCTTTTTGTTTTATGTACATCACAAATATAAGTTGTATTGATTTGGTTTCTCACAAATTTTTAGTATTAATTTCATCCCACTAATATTATGTCTTTTATTTAAGTTTTTTCATCTATCTAATTGATAATCCATTGATAGAAATACTAACAAAAAAAATCAAATTAACTAATTAAGGCTAGTAAGGACAAAAATAGGGTATTCTTTTACGTTCAGCATATCAAAGATCATATGGTGGCATCTGGTTTGTGAAATCTTTCTTACATTTCTGAAAATGTTTTAAGAGAATGTCAAATCTCATGTTTGGTTCAAAATTAAGAAAGATTTACCTGACAATGTTCATATTCCCAATAATATTTTTAGCCCAATATTCCTCTAAAATATATTCGTGGAGGAAGATGGATATCCTACATTCCTATAATATAGGAATGTTTTAATGATATGAAAAGATTATTTTGCTTATTCTTTCATTAAATATTTACTATCACCCATTATCGTTGACCACCGTCCACTACCACCCATCACCATTGACCGCTGTTCATTACCGCCCACTACCATTGACCACCGCCCTCTATCACCTATCATCATTGGCCACACCGTTCATCACCACCCATTGTCATGCCCTGCTACCATTACCATTTTAACCCACCACTACCCATTTTCATTAACCATCACCTATTGCCATTGACCAATATCAATCATCACCTACCATCGTTGACTACCGCTTACCACCATTACCCATAGCCATTAATCGCTACCCTATCATCTATCATCATTGACCATCACCTATCACTACAAATCACTGTCCACCACCACCACCCATCATTATCCATTATCGTTTATTACCAGCCATCATCATTGATTACTATCTACCACCACCCATCTTCATGAACCACTGTCCACCACCACCACCAAGTGGTAATCATCATTGTTCACCACTATCTACTATTATTAACCACTACCTATCATCATTAACCACTATCTATCACCACCCATTATCTACCATCACCTACTACTATTGACTAGTCAACTTTTGAATGTTGACCACCTAATTTTTTGTGGACATTTTTTTTATAATCTAATAATATTTTTAAAAATATATAAATTAATTAAAATATAAAATTATAAAATTCCAAGGAATTTTTATAATTAACCCCAACATGTAATATAATATTTTCAAAATTTATATTTCTAAAAATCACATTTTAAGATTTTTAGGAATTTATAATTCCCCGAACTATATGCCTTTTTTTTTCCTTAATGAGTTTAGTTCAGCCTTAGAGAGATGAATCAAACACACCCTTGATATTTTCGGACAGTAACAAAATTCGATTTCACGAAGAAGCTTCAACTCTGAGTCACAGACATGGAAGATAGTGATTCCGACGAAACAGTTCACCATAACATGACAACCATTTCTCGGCACTGTTTCGGCGATGACTTTGAAAACGCAGTTTTGAGTATCTCCATTATTGAGGTTTTTCATTTCCCATCCTTCTTTTGCTTTCTTGTCCTTCGGAACTGTGACTCCCTGAATTGAAATTAACTGTACTAATTAATTGTTCTTTCCAATGCTATTGACAACGTAAGACAGAATATGAAGGAAGACTATGGCCTATTGTAAGAATTATTTTATAATTCTTCTAATGGGCTGCAGATAATTATATTTTTTATTTTGTTAAAATAAACGGGCTAGTATATAAT
>JANHAO010008679.1:0-19069 GCA_026873985.1 Saraca asoca | reverse complement strand
ATCTCTTTATTCAACTATTAGTTTTTCAGTGATAACTTTCTCCTTTCGGTACTTCAATTATCTACCTAAGATATGATAAAACACTAGCCAAATATTTTACCAAAACATTGCAGGCATAATAGTTGAACCAAATAAATCAGGAAATCGCAATAGGAAATTCATCAACAATATTAAAGAATCATAATTGGGCTATTGCCAATCCTAGAATCAATGTCTACTCATACATGTTTGAAATAATAACCAAAGCAAACAATAGAAAGCATATCATAATTAAATCAAGATGCAAGAATGCAAGAACAAGAATAAAGAGGTAGATGTAACAAATAAAGAAACAATTAAGATAAGATGCAGTAAAATAAAGAAAGAAAAAGATCAAGAACAGAAATAATTAAAGCAAGATTAAATAAAAGAAATAGGATAGATGCAAATTAATAAAGAAAGTAAAAGAAAAAGAAGAATTATGTAAAAGAACAAAGAAAGAACTAAAGAAAGAACAAAGATTATGCATATGCAGATGAAAGAAAGTAAAGAAAATAAAGAAGATGCAATGAATAAATAAAGATCAGCATAAGATAGAAAAGATGATGCAGAAAAACAGATGTAAATAGAGAATAAAAGAGAAAGATGAAGAAGAAGAAGAAAGTATAATAGGTAGAAGATGAAAAACTCTGGAAAACTTCAAAAAAATAAAACTGCAACTTCTTCAAAATCTGGAAATAAATCTACATAAACTATTTGAAAGGAAACCTAAAGCAATAGAGAAGAGAAGAAAGAAGAGAGAATTAGCCTAAACCTTAAAGAAGGATTCTAAAATATATATGTACAAAACTGATTACAAAGGACCCTATTTATAGCCTTTTTATGCATTCACCACGGTTGTGTTTCAAAGCATGGGCTAGGCGTGTTACATGAGATCATGTTTATCAGCTTAAGACATGTCAGCATGTAACATGGCCTGGCCGTGTTGTGCAACATGGCTGTGCTCTGGGTTTAGTCTTCGATTTCTTTGTGATTTTCGTCTTCAAGCTTCTTACAGTACCTAACATGGCCTGACAGTGTTCTATGGCATAGCCGTGTTAAGTGTATTCCTCATGTTTTCTTTGATTCTTGCTTGTTTCTTGCATTGATTCTCCTTCTATCTTTTCCCTGATCTAAATGCAACTTCATTCTTCGAGTTTCTTTCTCCTTTTCAAGCCTTTTTGTTATCTTGCATAAAAAATATAAACCAAGAGCAATATTGTGGAAAAAACATAAAATCAAAGTAAAGACACTAAGAAAACACAGAATACTATTAACAAAATGGACCAAAACTACCTTATTTTTATGCCATTTTTCCTATTTATCAGCAGGCTTATTCCAGTCTTTGTACTTCGAATCTTCTTGTGTAAATTCACCTCATTGAAAGAGGTTTTTAATGAGACTGCATATTATTCTCATCTTTCTAATTGCATTATATTGTATGCTTCATATGTTGCCGAAGATAACATGTAAGCTTTTCATGAACAGACTCCTACACACTATATCTTAGATGAATATGGAGTTAAACAACCAATCGGTCACATTAATTTGTATCAACTAATAATAGACTTGAGCACCAGAGTGCCATAGCTGGTAATAAGCTTTCAAGTCATATGAAAGCTACGAGTAACAGGTCGTATGAAAGTTACACCTTGAATAAGTTGAATACTCATATTGCTCTTTAACTAGAACAAGCTTGAGTGCTTAGTGGGCGATCAGGTGCACCTGAGTTGGCACGAGGTTGCATGCTCAGTGGACGATTGGGTGCGCCTGAGCTAGCACGAGTTTGTGTGCTCAGTGGGTGACTAGGTGCACATAAGCTGGAAAAAGGTTACGTGCTTAGTGGGTGATTAGATGCACCCAAGCTGGCATGAGGTTGCGTGCCCAGTGGATAATTAGGTGCACCCAAACTGACATGAGGTCGTATGCTCGGTGGGCGATTAAGTGTGCCTAGGTTGGCACAAGGTTGTGTGCTCAGTAGGTGATTAGGTGCATTCAAGCTAGCACAAGTTCACATGCTCAATGACTGATTAGGTGCATCTAAGCTGGCATGAGGTTACGTGCTTAATGGGTGATTAGGTGCACCCAAGCTGGCATGAGGTCGTATGCTTAGTAGGCGATTAGGTATACCCAGGCTGGCATAAGGTTGCATACTCAGTGAGCGATTAGGTACACCCGAGTTGGCATGAGGTCATGTACTCTATGGGCAATTAGGTGCACCTAGACTAGTATGAGATTGTGTGCTCAGTGGGTAATTAAGTGCTCTCAAGCTGGCACGAGTTTACGTGCTTAAAGGGTGATTAGTTATGCCCAAGTTGGCACGAGCTTACGTGCTCAATGGGCAATTAGGTGTGCCCAAGTTGGCACGTGGTTATGTACTTAATGGACAATTAGGTGCACCCAGGTTAGCATAAGGTTGCATGCTTAGTGGGCAATTAGGTACACCCAAGCTAGCATGAAGTCACGTACTCTATGGGTAATTAGGTGCACCCAAGTTGGCATAAGGTCGTGTGCTCGCTAGGTGATTAGGTGCGCCCAAGCTGGCATGAGATTATGTGCTTAGTGGGTGATTAGGTCCACCTAAGCTGGTTACAAGCAATAAGTCACATAGAAGCTGCATCTTAATTAGCATGAGTTAGTCGTGGTGTAGATGGAAAGATACAATTTGTTGCTTGCAATCTATGATCTTGTAGGTCATTTGACATACTTCTCATTTTTTCTGCGACTCTTGAGTTTCTACTAGTACTTCGTGTAATGATTATTGCTTCTAGTGAACGTTTATGCCAGGCTAGCGTCAACTTAACGTTGGCATCCATTGAATGGTCAAATTGTGGGTATCTAAAAGTTCCTAGATCCAATGGTTAGACTCAATGCGATATAATAAGAGAAGTTCTTCCCCCTTCAATTTGTCATTTGAAATCTAAAATTTCCAAATTCTCCTTCTTTGTTCTCTTTTTGTTAGATCGACAAGCGCTAGTTGTCACTCACTACTATCGGTGCCATTCCAACTAACCAGGCTCGCGGTTTAGGTTTTGATAATCGAGAACTAACTTTATCCCCGTTTTTTACTTCTTTTTACAGTCAACATGGTGAATTTTTTTTTTTTTTGGTTTTTGGTTTCTGGTTGTTTGGTTTCTGTATCATGTTCTGCTTAGAGCTTTGCTTGTCTTTAGTTAGAAAATGATCTGGGATGTTGGTCAAATTGGTTTACCCATACCATTTCTTTCATCGTGTTTAATTTGTCCAGTTAATTCGTCAGTAGACGCTAGGGTTTCTGATTATTGTTTGAGTCTTCCATTAGTTTTCTGGGCTTTAGCAACCTAATAGTTGGGCCTCCCAATGTGTCTAGTGTTTGGATCTGTGTGACTTGAGGTGTATGCGATCTTTTACATAGGAGGACCTTTGTTAGGGTAATTTTCTAAGAGTTAGGGTCAGTCTACCTTTGGTAACTTGATCATTCCTTTTTCTTTGTGTAGATGTCTCCACCTCATAGATGTCATGGTCACCTAATAGGAAGCGAAGATACTGAATCTTTTGAAGGGAGTGGGGAGCTGTGCTGTTTCATAGAGGAGGTGACTCTCAGAGTGGTGAAGTCATAGAGGAGTTTGTAACTCACCTTGAACTCGAGGGGTTTGTAGCTCATTCCCTCTTTACTCATCACCTATCAAGCATCAAGTTTAGCAATCTTGATGGGATAGCTTAAGCATATTGTTTTCCAAAGGGTTGCCATGTCTTGGCACCTTCTCTTAACAACCATGCTACTCTCCCTCCATTGAAATTCATAGCAGATAGCATCCAACATCTTGGTGCTGGATTTAGATTCCTAATTCCCCCTTATGTAATTGATTTTTTCAATGAGCTAAGACTTTTCCCTTTTCAACTAACTCTGAATTCATACTCTTAGCTAACTTCCTTATCTATCTTAAGAATGGCCTTGCACCCTCTTCAGCAAGAGTCCTTTGCAATCTCTATAGTATCAAGAGCATCAGACTGTGAAAAGGGATTTACTACCTCTCAGTCCATCCGTCTAAATACAAGAAAATTCTGCCTCAAGGGGATGCTAAGGGGAAATCCAACGTAAGGAATTATAAAACTCATTGGTTTTATGTTTCTTGTCCTTCCTTGAGCCGACTTCAAAACTTCTCATTTGTGTTAAGTCTTGGTAAGCAAGTTAGAAGGATGTAGGTTAGCTTTGGCACTTATTTCACTTCATTTCAAATCTAAGCTTTTGTTATGTCTTTACAGATGGAGATAGGAAAGAGAAACCAGAGCTAAGGGTGGAAGAAACCGAGGTGCTCAACCTCCTTGATGCTTTCAAAGATTTTTGGAATGACCTAAAGTTTGACGAAGAGCTTCTGCGGGCATAAGGGCTCTCCCCTGCTATCGGCATCAGGCTTCTTGACAGCTCGTGAGATATTAGACCTCGCAGGGTTAGAGAGGTCGCCCTGATGGATTTCGGGAAGTGCAGAGATATAGCGAGACTTAATCTTACCAAACCTCCCCCTTTAACTAGGTCAAGACCTACTACCACTCTGACTTCTGCTCAAGTTAGTTATCCTTCCCCTTTGGTGGTTACAAAGGAAACTTTAGTAGTACCAATCCTTGTTTCATAGCTAGAATCATTTGAGGTCATGAAAGGACCAATAAGGTCTCCTGGCCATAAGGAGAAAACTCCAGATGAGTGTCCTTCCAAAGAATAAAGGATTGACAAAGGGAAGGAGATCATTGTTAGTTCAGAAGAAGAGTATGAGGACACATCAAGGAACTTATCTAAATGGCTGGGTCCCAAGACACTGGTATACTACAATTTTCTTCACAGACAGGTAGACTAGGTTTTAAGAACATATACAAAAGCATTGGAATATGAGGAGATACATGGTAGTGCCTTAGCGAGCATAGTAGTTCACCATTGTTTACTGGTTGGCATCATTCTTTCCTAACTTTTCCCATTCCTTGGCAGGTGATCTAACCATTTTGGCCTTTTCGAGGTGTATTGGAAACAATAAAGTTAAGGGACGAGATCGTAATCTAGGAAGAGAAGTGAAGCAAGCTCGAAAGTGACTTGGCTACTTTGACTATGGAAGTAATGGAGTTGAGGAAGAAATTGAAACGCACTCAGACCCAACTGTAGGGCACTAAGGCTACTAAAAGGGAGGTCTAGGATGCATTGCTTCATGAGACAACCAACTTGATCCCAAGGCTTCATAAAGTGATCGATGAGCTAAGGCAGTCGCAAAGTGAGCTGGAAGTGACAGCGAGGTGGGCTGAGGTCGTAAAAAAGAAGAAGGAAGCTACTAGGGAAAGGGCAGCTCATGCTGAGGACAAGGCTGCCCAAGTTGAAGATAGGGTTACACAAGCTGAAGAGAAGATTGCCCAAGTCAGGGGGAGACCATCGCCATGGTCGCGCAAGCTGAGGATATTGCCATCTCCGACACCACTAATAGCTTTCTATTTACTTTGTGGCAAAAGCATCCAAACACAGACTTTGCATTTTTTGGTGGAGACGTTGAGGTAATTATTCAACATTTCATAGAGGACATAAAGATAGCTTCAAACCCAGGTGTAGAAATTGGTGGTGGAGGTCCTCCTGCTTAGGGCTAAATTCAAATTGAGGGTAGCTGCTGGTTGAAGAAAGAGCCATGACAGGGCTTGAAGAATAGATGATAGAGAACTTGCATGCACCCCTTGCTGACTCTTCAACTTGTCAGGATCCACCTAGGCCACCAACCTCTTCATAGATTGTGTCACTGTGCCCTTACTTTGTACTTTTTATTTTTTAACACTTTAGATGTATTTTGACTGGATAATTATTTGTAATGACAGTTATTATTTTGCAATGAACTTGTATAAGCCACTTCTTCTGACATGAATCTACTTAAATCTATTGTTCATTCTAGTTGATTAACTTTCTCGATTTTTGCCAAGTTAAAATATTTGAGTATTTTGTTAGTAAATCGTGGTTTCATGCTTGAATGCTTAGTAAGTGGTGGCTTTTATAGCTCTTAAGATAACTGGTCAAGTTAGTAGCTTGAATGCAGTTTAAACAGGGTTTTGATCAAATTTATTTTGAGATTGGTTTACCTTATGAGTAACATTCTAAAGATATGTCAAAGAGTTCACATAGAATAAGAGAACTTAAGGCATTTTTTATTGAGATTTGAATAATGGTACAGAATTACAAAGCTGAGCTTGAACTTATTGATAATATGGCCGAAGGTATTCAGCATTCTAGGCTCAAGGGATTTTTGCTCCATCTACATTTGTCAAGTGATAAGCTCTGTTTCCCAAATTCTCCTTTATTATGAATGGACCTTCCCAATTTGATCCAAGCATCCCATTATTGGCCTTGCGAGCTCCCGGCAAAATGAGGTGCAACACGAGATTGCCTGCCTCGTAGCTTTGAGCTTGGACCTTTCAATTATAATATCTTGTGACCAACTGTTGATAGGTCATGATCCTGAGGCAGGCTATATCCTTTGCTTCTTCGACAAGGTCGTGATTTGTAGTGAGCAGTTGGTTATTATCCTCTAGATTGAAAGTAGCCCTTTGGTGTGAAGTTACTTAAACACTACTAATATCATAGCTTCGGATCCATAAACCATCAAGAAAGGAGTCTCTTCTGTGGTGCTGCAAGCAATGATTTTGTAAGCCCAGAGTACTTTTAGCAACCCATCTACCTATGCTCCCTTCCTGGCCTCCGATTTTGTCTTCAAGATCTATTTGATGATCTTGCTAATAACTTTGACTTGCCCATTGGCTTGAAGATGATCTACTACCGTTAAGGTCTTTACAATCCCGAGGTTATTACAAAACTTGATAAACTACTCGATGCTGAATTGGGTCCCATTATCTGTTATAATCTATTAGGGAATCCTGAACCCGCAAATAATGTTATTCCAGATGAACTTCTCAATTTTTGAAGAGGAGATTTCAGCCAATTCTTTCACCTCTGCCCACATCGTGAAGTAATGAATAGCCACTGCATATTTGTAGCTCCCACAGCCTATGGGGAAAGACCCGATCAAATCAATCCCCCATATTATAAAGGGCCAAGGGCTGACCATTTATTGAAGGTAGGCTGGAGGAGTTCGCAAAACCTGAGCAAATCTTTGGCATTTATCACATCGTCTAACAAGGTTGATTGTGTCTTGTTTCATGGTTGGCTAGTAGAACCCCCGTCGGAGTGCTTTTTGAGCCAGAGATAGCCCCTCAGTGTGGGTTCGATAGTGACCAGCATGAATTTCCTCTAAGATAGTGTCACAATCAGGCCATTGATGTATCTGAGGAGCAGAGCTGAAAAACCTCTTCTATAAAGCATGTCATTGATAATGTAGTACCTAGCAACTCAAGCTCACATTTGGTGCGTTTCCAACTTGTCATCTAGTAGCTCATCATCTTGTAAATATTTCAAAATTGGGCTCATCCACGAGCTTTGTGCCGCAATAGTTGTCATCACAACATCTTTCTATTCAATGCTTGGTGATAGAAGAGTTTCCATCGGGATTGCACCCGAGAAATCCACATCCCTAGTTACGGCCAAGCGAGTTACTGCATTTGCATGTGCATTTTAAGCTAGTAGGACTTGACTAATTCATACCTCTGGAAATTGTTAAGTAATTCTTGAACCTTCTAGTGGTAGTAGCCATCTTCGATTCCTTTGCTTGATACTCGCCCTTTATGTGACAGATAATGAGCTGAAAGTCGTTAAATATCCTTAAGTTTTTAGCTTGTACCTCCCTTGCCAAGAAAAGTCCTACAAACAGAGCTTCATATTCTACTTCATTGTTGGTAGCTTGGAATTCAAATCTCAGTGCACAGAGGATTTTTGTCCCTTTGAGCTAGTTAAAAGTATTCTTGCCCTTGCCTTTTGCTCACATGAGGACCCATCTACATAAAATTCCCACAATGGACCTTCAGAAGTCCCCACTTCCTTCTCCACAAGTTTGATAAATTCTACAATAAAGTCTGCTAAAGCTTATCCCTTGATCACCAGCCTCAATCTGTATCAGATGTCAAGCTGGGCCAGCTCGATGGCCCACTTGAGCAGACAACCAAAAGTGTCAGTTTTTTGTAAAGTTTATCTTAGTGGGTACTTAGTGAGTACCTCAATAGTGTGTGCCTAAAAGTAAGGTTACAGTCTCCTAGAAGTGATCACAAGATAGTAAGCGAGCTTCTCCATATGCATATAATTCACCTCCGCGTTCAATAGTCTTTTGCTCATGTAACTCCATTTTCATCTCAAACTAGGGCTACATTGATAGCATGCTGGGTTACTCCTAGATAGAGAATGAGCTTTTTGCCTTCTTGTGGCTTAGATAGTAGTAGAGCTTTGCCCATATAATCTTTCAAGTGCTGGAAAGCAGTCTCACACTTTTTAGTCCATTCAAACCGTTTGGCCTTCCTCAGAACATCAAAAAATGGTATGCATTTATCTGCTGCTTTGGAAATGAATTTGCTAAGTGCTATGACTCGACCAGTTAGACTCTGCACCTCCTTAACCCCAGTCGGGGACCTCATGTCAATGAGTGCCTTAATCTTTTCTAGGTTCACTTCAATTCCTCTACTATTAACCATAAACCCAAGAAATTTTCTCAAAGCCACTTCAAACGCACAATTAAGTGAATTCAGTTTCATCTGGTATTTTCTCAAAATTTAAAACATTTCATCTAGGTCCTTTACATGATCCATGGCCTATCTAGATTTTACAAGTATGTCATCCACATAAACCTCCATGGTCTTCCCAATTTGTTCTTTAAACATCATATTGACCAGTCGCTAGCAAGTCGCTTCTACATTCTTCAGTCAAAAGGGCATCACCTTATAATAATATAGTCCATGATCTATGATGAATGAGGTGTGCTCCTCATCCTAGGGCTCCATAAGTACTTGGTTGTACCCCGAGTAAGCATCCATAAAGTTGAGAAGCTGGTGCCCGACTGTTGCATTAACAAGTTGATCAATCTTTGGCAAAGGGAAGCTATCCTTTGGGTAGGCTTTATTGAGGTCAATGAAGTCAATACATGTTCTCCATTTTCCATTCTTCTTCTTCACCAATATTGGATTGGCCACCTAAGTTGGGTAGTGAGCTTCTTAGAAAAACTTGTTAGTTAAAAGTTTATTCACCTTTTCCTTTAGAGCATTAGAGCGTTCAATAATTATTGGCCTCTTATTCTGATAAACTGGCTTGTGATGAAGATCGATATTCAGTTTATGTGACATAACCTTGGGATCAATCCCTACCATGTCTTCTTGATTCCAAGCAAAAACATCCAGATTTGCTTGAGGAATTTAGCTAGCTAGGTTTTCACATCGGGAGGCAAGTTCTTCCCTAGTTTAAGGCATCTCTCAGGATCTGCCTCACTGATCTGCACATCCTTAAGCTCTTTTATTAGCCCAGTCTCTCTGTCTACATCCAAGTCATGAGGGTCAAGGTTGCGACTGACCCCCACTATACTCGGGGTTTGACATTCCCTACCAAAGACCACATCAACCTTTCTCTTTCTCTCTTCGATCCTAATGGCGTCTTCGTAGCAACGTCAGGCCGTTTATTGCTTACCTCGCATACACCTGACTCCATTGGGTGTTAAGAATCACACAGTCAATGACTTGGTAGACATGACCATGTCTAAGTCATTCATCGCAGGTTGCCCTAATACTACATTATATGCCAAGGGACAATCAACAATTAAGAAATCAACTAGGGTGGTGGCTTGACACTCTGAGTCCCCTAAAATGATGGGGAGCCTGATCTACCTGACTGGGAATATCGCATCTCCTTTGAAACCAAAAAGAAGCTCCAGTGAAGGCTTCCAGTGACTCTCACTTAGTCCCATTTGTTCATAGCATTTCTTATACATGACATTCACTGAGCTGCCAGTGTCCAGCATGATCTTTCACACTTCGGCATTGCCAATCTTAGCTTGAATGACTAGAGCATCACTGTGGGGGGATTGGATTCCTTGTGCATCATCATCTACAAAGGTGATGCATTCAAAGGTGACCCTAGCTCTCTTAGTAGGTCTTCTAGATTCACAACCCGTGAACAAGACGTGGCTTACACTTCACACATAACATTCATATAACCCACGTGAAGTGCCCACAATATGTGGCTTAATATGGATTATGAAAATCATCCTCACTACAGGTGTTTGTTCTGCTCGACATACTAAGATGGTTACTATGCTGACTGTTGGGAGCGTTGAAGTCACTATCTCGTAGGTTATACGACATAGTCCCTCAAGCGACCTCTTTTGATCAGATCTTCATAGCATCCTTGAGTGACCTACATTCGGAAGTGTTGTGCCTGATGTCATTATGACAGGCACAAAACCTGCCAGTATCCTTAAACTTATGTAGGGTCTTTAGGGGTCTTGGTTATCCGAAATCCTCCCTATACTTTTCTGTTATGTATATCCTCTCTGGGGTGTCAGAGAGGATACTATAATTATCATGGCGACCTTATGGTTAAGGTCGCTCCCTCTTGGCCTTCTTTACAAGTTGGATGTCGGCCTCATCATTTTGACCTATCTTACTTTTCTCGTGATTGCTTTCTCTTTTATTCTGGCCAAAGGTAGAGCTACTCGTCGCATTCTTTTGTCTGATCTTTTTTGGATCAAAAGTCTCCTCCCATCTAACCTTCTTAGCAGCTCGCTCATAAAATTCTCCCAGATCTCTCTCTGGGGATTTGTATATGCTTTCATATAGCTTCCTTTCTTTGCGGAGTCCCATTGAGATCACTATTAGGACACTGTCATCGGAGGGGCTTTCTATGTTGTTAACCTCACAGCGGAATCTTGTAATATAATCCTTTAACAATTCATCCTTCTACTGAAAAATTATTGCAAGGTGGCAAGATGGTACGAGTTGCCTATGAAAAGCTCTATATTGATCAATAAATCTTTTTTAACATTCTTCCCAGCTACTAATACTGCTAGCTGAAAGATTCATAGACCATATTCGGGGCACATCTCCAAGAGTAGCTGGGAAGACGCGGCATTTGACCAAGGGGTTAGCCATCTACAGGTCCATTTGGATGTTGAAAGCATCCAAATGGTTATACGAATCGTTTCTCCCATTGTATGGTAGGATAGTAGGAACCTTGAATTGGTGAAGGAGAGGTTTCATCTTGATCTCCTTGGAAAATGGGGTCCTTTCCTTGTAGCGCTCTGACTGGTCTCCCATCGTTGAATCTTGCGTTTCAGATCGTCAACTCTTGGTACTATCATGACCTACATTTGAGCCCTTGGTGTGATATGAGCTCCCAGGTCATCAATTTCCATCATGCTTGTGAGCTCAACGATCTTAAGATTTGAGTCACGATTTGGTGAAGCGAGCTGAGTCTGCTCGTCTAGGCCCTTTTCCAACTGGCCTCTCTTCTGGGACCAACACCTCTCTCTATGGCCCCCAATCTATTCTCTAGGTCACAGCAGCTTCAGCCTATTTTTAGACCCAATGGGTGAGCGCTGCAATTGCGTCAATAAGTCTTCTAACTATATTCTCAAGTGCTTCTTAGCACTGATGCGACACTTATACACTATCAGCCTTCGGGGAAACAGAAGAAGTGCTTACTGGGAATGGATTTCCATCTTTTAGCGTGTTTCATTGTTACTCTCCATGACTACCCCACTGGTTAGCGATGGCATCAAAACTCCTAGTTATTCTTCCTCTTACCATCTTAGTTAGTGTGTGTGTTAGCAAAAAAGTAATCTGATCCTCTTTCTAGCACTAAAATGTTGACAGTAAATTTTAGTAATCAATCAACCAAAAGTTCTGAAACCCAAACTACTATAAAAGGTGTGAAAATGTAAGAAAATGGCAAGGGTAAGAGGAAGGAAGAATAAGATGAACACTAAAGATTTTTAATGTGGTTCGGCTAAAGTCAATATAACCCCTACATTCACGATGGTTGTATTAGCCTTTTAAAGTTGTTTCTCTGTTCAGTTTAGTAGAGTTTCAATACATAAGTCCTCTCACTATTTTGGCAGAGTTTTGCATATATATCTTACTACATGTTACAATGATATATCCTTCTATTTATAGAAGCAGGGAGGGTTACAAGTGTAATTTGACAAATTATAAAACTATTATTTCTACCGCTGTGGGCAATAAATGCTTGGCATTTCACTATCGATTCTTGGAGGCTGATGTACTGATTCTAGAGGCTAACTTGTTAATTAGGTGAATGTACCTCTGGCTGATGACTAGGCTTGAGCATTCCATACTTATGTTTGGGGCAGCTTATTATACAGTTTGAGCTCACATCGAGCAACTTACTGGTTATGCTAGTTGATTTCGCACTTGAGTTCAATCAACATAAGTCTTCTAGATAGTGGTTGGGGGCTGCCTTAGCCTTGTCTCGAATCCTGAGCTCACGATTAGCAAGCTAATGCCCTTGCTAGGCATCCTTAGTTTTTAAGTGACTTGGGCCTTCTCCGATTAGACTTGTCCCCTATTGAGCCTTTGCAAGCCCATTCTACCTTGCTCCAGAAATACCCACAACAATTATTAACATAGATTTTTGGTGATAATATAAGTGGTAGAATTGCTTGTTATGCTCTTAAAATTTTAAATACCCAATTGATGTTAGGTTTTAGAAATACAGCATTCGATTCTTATGTTATATTATGAAGCCTTAAATACCCTATTGGTGTTAGGTTTCATAATATAATGCTATTTGGAATTGCATAATTATTAAGGAAATATTATAGCATGACTATATTGAACATGTAATTTTGGAAATTTATGATGAATTTTATAAATTATTATTTCTTCAATCTTTTGTTACCTATGCAATTAATTACCATGAAAATGATAAATAGAACCAATTATGAAGACTGGGCTAAGTAGAAGATATCTAGGCTGAATTGCTGATATCATATCTAATAATCTCCAAATTTCATATTTGACATGTAGAAAAGGAAAGCCAAAGATAGACGATGACTCTATTCCTGTGTAAGGACTCTTCATGGACACACTCTAATAGAGTGTATTTAATGGTTATAATATATACTAAGAATAAGACCATTGTGAAAAATATTGTTGATTTTTCAAATGCTAAAGCATTTATAGACTTTATAACTGATAGGTTCATAACATTCAATAAAGGAAAAAAAGAATATTACCTCTCATTGCTAGATAAAACTATTTAGGATGATGTTAGTGGAATTAATGAGCATATTGTGAAACCAAAATACTATTATAATCTCCTAGGGGCCATGAAAATGGACTTGGAAAATAGTAATTTGATTTAACATATTTTAGAGTCTCTTCTAGTTTAAATTAATATTCTTAAGACATCATGTCACACCCAAGAAGGTGAGTAGAATTTTAATGAAATCATTTCTATAATTAGTCAAGTGGAAGATGACATGAAGAATTGAAAGGTCTTTATGCTCACTTTGTTTCACAAGGATTAAGTGCTGAGCATAGAAATTAGTCACACCTAAAAGGAACCTAATTTTGGAGAGCAAAAAAGCTAATTTGAGTATGCATCACAATGTTTCATTAGCTCTAGTGAGACTTTTTGTTGAACATTTGGTGGTTAGACAAAGGTGCAATTATTTATATTACAAATTCATTATAAGCAAAAACAAGAAAAAGCTAAGTGATAGAAAGTCGATGATTGGATTGGAAATGGTGGAAAAGTGTCGGATAAGTATGTAAGAGTAGTTACCATTTGAAAATTGGAGAATTAGTCAATTAAGTAAATACTGTTGTTAGATACAGAAGGGTTAGAATTAATGTAAGATCCTCAATACTATGGCATAGGTATCTAAGTTATATCTTTACAAAAGGATAGAGTGACTGATAAAAAAAAGATTCTTCATGACATATACTTATCTATTTTTTATATGTATTGATTGTATCAAAGGAGATACTCCTTGCCAGAGTTAGAAAAAGGAAAAGGCCAAAATGTTGGATATACAAGAGTTAGAAAAAGGAAAAGGCCAAAATGTTGGAAATATCTATTGAAAAATTAGAATCTTTAAATTTTTTTAAGGCATTTAAAGTTGAGATTGAACTTAAAATGATAAGAAAATCAAATGTGTCAATTTTGATAAAGATGGTAAGTGCTAAGGAGATATGATGAAACTAATGTAATTTGTTATTCTTTTATAAGATATCCTCAAGATTGTGAATTTTGAAGCTAGCAACCTTATGCCTAGAACAACTAAACAAGACTGAATTGTGAGAAGGTGGAATTAAACATATAGACATGATTAGATGCATGTTGGCACATTCTATGTGACCAGACTTTTATGGGGTGATGTATTAAAGACCATGATGTATATTTTGAATCAAGTCCTCAGTAAGTTTGTACCTAAAACCCTATATGATTTGTTATATGAGAAAAACCTAATCTTAGGCATTTCCATGTTTAGAGTTGCAAGGGTAAATTGAAGCCATATGATCTATTTTTTAAGTAACTTGATCCGAAGATTATTGATGGTCACTTTGTTGGATGTTTTAATGACTACAAAAGGTAATAGATTTTGTTGTCTAATCCACACCACTAAGGTTAATGAAACACCTCATTTTTGTTTATTGTTCAAATAGCGGGAGTGAAAGACCATATAACATCTCTTTTAGAAAGGTACAAATTTGTTATTCCATTAGCTTAGTCACAAGTTGAAAATGAACCGAACTAATCAAAAAGATCTAGAAGATAATCTAGTATAACATATGATAGAACTAATAGTAGAAATTAGAATAGCCTAATGCTCCACTAGTATTAGAAAAGAACTAAGTCCTATAAATAAAGTACCCTTAGGAAATTCTAGATGGCTTTCAAATAAGAAATTACTAATGACTATATGATATATCTGTATAAGCATAAATTTGACTTCAATAATGGTAATGATCTCATTATTTTTCAAGAAGGCATTTCAAGTTCTAATTCTTTAGAATTGATAAAGGCTATAAATGATAGATTGCTTTAATGATCCATAACAATGTGTGAAATCATATAGAGTTACCTATTGGTTGCAAGCCTGTTGGATGCAAAAAGGGTCTTTAAGACCAAAGAGGATACTCAATGGGTGGTTGAGAGGTATAAGGCCATATTAGTAATAAAAGGCCAAATTTAGAAAGAAGGTGTTGATTATAAAAAAAAATATTATTTGTTTTAATTAAAAATGTTTGGAATTATTATGGTGATGGTTGCTCATTTTGACTTGAAGCTTCAACAAATGCATAATAGCCTTCCTGAATGGTGAGCCAAAAACTATTTATATAAACCAACCAAGTGATTTGTAAGAGAAGAGTAAAAGACACTTAGTGAATAAATTGAAAGGATTCATAAATTTGATTTAAATAAAATGTTTAGACAATGATATCTCAAGGTTGTTGAGATTATTGCTTCTTTTGGGTATGAAGATTTGTGTATTTATTTTAAGTTGGATACAAGTAGATTTATATTTCTAGTCTTATGTTGATGATATTCTCCTTGAAAATAATGTTATAAGCCCTATGATTAAGACAAAGTATATACTATCTAGATATGTTAGATATGAATGATCTTAGTAATGCCTATTTTATGTTGAGCATATAAGTCCATCGTCATAGATCCTCAGGTCTTCTTGACTAATTGTCTCAAACATTGTATGTTAAAAAGGTGACTAATTGTCCCATATGCTTCTGTTGTTGGTAGCTTGTTGTATACTCAAGTATATATATATATATATATATATATCTTGATATGGTTTTTATGTTTAGTGAAGATACTTGAGTGATTCTAGTAAAAAACATTAGACTACTGCAAAGAAAGTTATGAAGTGCCTGTAGGATATAGAGAATTTTGTGGTGACCTATTACAGATCTAATGATCTGATTGTTGCAAGCTTCTTTGAATCTAATTTTGTGAATTATCCAAATAATAGGAAGTTGATATCTGAATACATTTTTATGATAATTGAAGGAGCTGTAACGTGAAAACTATCAAGCAATTAATTACAGTAACATCGATTATAAAGACAAAGTATGTCACATATTGTGAAACCACTTATGAGGCTATTTAGTTAAGGAATATGATATTTCAGTTCTATTATATGTGAAAATCAGTTCGTCTTGGACGGACGTGCGAGAAGCCCAAGAGCAACAAAAAGATCGGCAAGAAGAACTATCAGGATCGCTACGTTTTCAATTTATGTCACGAGTGCAACCCCTCGACTAGAACTCAAGCCCGACAGAGCGAGTTTGACATTTTCTTCCAAATTATATGCACGACCTCGACCGTGAGATCCAATCAGCAAAGTGCGACTAGCAACATGGAGCTCGTCAGATAGAAGACCAAGTCATACCTTGCCCCAATGGACAAATGGGGCCTGCCTGCAGAAGACAATCTGTAGTAGCTGAAAAAGGAAATTTAGTCTGTATATCTTGTCTTGTACATTAAATGTTGATGTAACATACTTACTACATATGTAATTACTATTGTAATCTCCTCTCCTCTATAAATATGAGGAAGGAGCCTTCTGTAGAGGGGGGATGCCCAAAGACAGGCAAAAACTCTACCAAAATAGAGAGGAAAACTTAAGCGCTGTAACTTTGTAAAAACACCACTTGAATAACACGCTACCGTGGATGTAAGGTCCGATAATATCTGAATTTGGCCGAATCATGTTAAATCCTGTGTCTCCTTTCTCTGCTTTTCCTTTCTTCTCTATGTATTTTACTGGTTTATCTTGCTTGAATCGGATAAAGGTTAGAGATCCCGTAGGAATCCCCCTGTTGGCCGGAGTTTAGACCATTACCAAAATCTAACATCAACATTTTTGGCGTCGTCTATGGGGATCTCACTTGTTCTAGTTCATTTCCTATTGCAATGGCTAAGGGAAGAGCAACCAGAGCTTTGAATGCTTAACCCAGTCTTCTAGAGGGTCATGTCTTAATGACGGATTCTTCCACTACTCCTGTCATCGATGCGACTGCTAGTGTCCCTCTAGCCAGCTCTGTTCCGCCAGCCGCCACTGCTAATGGTACTGACGGAGTGCAAACTTGGCTTCAACGTTAGGAGAAGCTTGAACACATGATGGGAGAACTGACTAAAGCAGTCACATTGATAGCACAAGGTGTGCAGAGACAGGCTGAAGCCTCAATGCCTATGAATGTTCTCTAACAATCATTCAGTTAGCACTCTGGGGCACGAGATCCGTTAGTTGGAGAGCTATTTCAAAAGATAACCCTATTGGAGGAACACCCCGGAACCTCGAGTGATTGAGCTCACTATAAGGAATGATCACCACTCTCTGAGGAGATCGAAGCTTGAACTCTCCCTATCAAACTTAAGGTCCCCACGATCCTATTGTATAATGGGGATTCTAACCCTTACGATCATCTGGATGCATTCAATGTTCAGATGGATTTGCATACAGCTAACCCATTGGTCAAGTGCTAAGTGTTTTTGACCATATTGGGAGGTGTACCTCGAGCTTGGTTCAAAAACCTCCTCGCTTGCTCAATTAGCAGTTAGGAAGATTGCCAACAGAAATTTATTAGCCAGTATCGAGCACTGAAGAGACAACTTGTTCCCCCTGCCACCTCGCTATGATTTTTCAGCACAAGCATGAGTCACTAAAGGACTACGTTACTAGATTTAGGCTCGAAGCTAATCTGATGGAGAATCCATCTGAAGAAACTATGCTGGCCACTATCTCTGCAGGACTTCGTAAAGATGGAAAGTTGTATAAGAGTCTGTACAAGTCTCTGGTGAAAGATCTCATCGAGTTTTATAAGCAAGTTGCCAAGCAGATCAAGTGGGAAAAGACCTTCAGCTGGGAAAGGCTTGACAAGAAGGATGAACATGCCAATTCCTCTCACGACAAGAAGATGAGTGGCACAGAGTAGGGCAATCACTCTGTTGAGTGAACAACGAAGAAGTCCAAAAGGTCCAAGGGTGAGCAACCTCAACATCCAGACCATTATGAGCAGTATAGCATCCTATCAGATTCTCAAGATAGGATCTTCATGACAGAAAGGGACAAGAAAGACTTTGGGATCCCTCGCCCTCTAGGATCCCTTATAGACGAAGGAACCATGAAGAATTCTGCTCCTACCACAATGAGGCCGATCATGGAACCTCAAATTGTTAAGCTCTCAGGGAGGTGATTGAGGACCTGATCAGAAGGGGACAACTAAGGGAGTATATGATGCAGCCTACAAGGCAGCAACCTCAGCCTTCTCAACGTAATACCGACTAAGAGCTGGGGGGCTCGGTCTGAATTATACATTGACAATGTGCTATAAACATCAGAAGGAATGTGAATATTTTTCCTTTGCTTTGTTGAAAATTGAAAGCTGATTGGCCTGACGTTGTCATTTTTCTCTCCCTGCTCTACACTTTGCTTCCAAGAATTGGTAATATCCATAACTTGCATGCGATCAACTCCCCCAAAGCTTCTTGGGTAACCTTATGCCAACTATGACCTCTGGTCCAGTTGAGGCCCCCCGGAGCTCATTCTGGAGATGAATTGATGATCACTTAACTAGTTAAGCTATGGGCTCGCTGAAGCATTGAGACGCTGAAAATAAACTCGCTATGCCAGCGTAGCTGCGTGCTCACTGAGGTGCAAAGGCACTCTTAAACACTCAATGTTAAAGTGACTTCATGATTGCTGAAGCGTAAGGAATTGATGAATTGATTATTTGCCTAAAGCAATAAAATTGTTTTACTTCGTAGCTCGCATGCAACCAACTGTTCGCAGCTTTCATGCAAACTTATCTTATTGTCTTATGATTCCTATACTAACTTTTCTATTTATTTGGTCACAGGATCGGCCCGAGCATGAGATCGCTCTAGTCCATAACTCATGATATTTTCTCATTATGCGCAGGTCGCACAGATCATTCAAATCAAAATGTATATATGGAAACAGAAACAACAAACAGAAATAGCAGAAAGAAGTTGAAGCTTTATTCATTAAAAGACCTCGACGAGGCAAACATACATCAGAAAGCCCTGAATGCAGGCTAATCAAAATATAAAAGGGAAAACCTATGACTAAGAAGAAGAACTAGCTAAGAAGGGCCAAACTCTTACCGACTAGAGCCCCCG
>JANHAO010008678.1:0-19124 GCA_026873985.1 Saraca asoca | reverse complement strand
AGGTTAGTGGCGAGAACAATCGATTTCTTATCACTCACATCCTTCTACCGTCTTGAGTGTGGCGAGATCAAACCAACTTGGCTTAGTTGTGGCGCCATTGGCTTATCAATTGAGTTGATTTGGTTTCTTTCTTCTTGTTTATTTTCTTAACTTTAATCCAGAAAATTATCAATCGCTTCCGCCCAAATTATTTCACATCACTCTCTCTCTTTTACATTCAATTTATAGTTTGGGATTCTGGACTTGGGTTGATCAAATTTACATGTCAACTTTCTGGTACAAAAAAGGCCCCAAACTACATTCTCTTTGATTTTCCATTCGATTATGATGGCTAGAGGAAGAACCACCAGGAGTTCAGACACTGTAGTTAACTAGCCTGACAGTCGCATGAAACAACAGAGAGACCTAGTTCTTCCTACAGTAGGCACACTGTCCCTACCTCCAGTATTACCACTGGCATGCCCCCAATAGCCCCTCACTAACATACTATTATTGTTTCTAGGATTGATAGAGTGCAAGCATGGCATCAGCGTCATGAAGCACTTGAGAAAATGGTAAGTAAGTTGGTTGAGGTGGTTAGGGCACTGACTCAGGCACAAGCCCAAGGCCCACGAAAGTAGGATGAAGTCGTTATGCTCAGAGAAGAACACTAGTAGCCACGAGAAGGAGCTTAGGAGAAAAAGCCAATAAGAGAAGTAGTTCAGCGCGCTTATTCGATTCACTCGTCTAACTTATGGTCAAGATCAGAGTTCTGTCGAGCTCAAGAGGATGATGATAGAGATAATCATCAACGTGGGGGTTCACGTCGAGTTGGAGGCTCGAACAGGACTAATTAGGGACATATTTTAGATCAATACTCACTAGGTCACGGGCACAAAAGAAGGCATAAAACCTTAGATCACCACTCCTACAACCAGGGATGTACTAGCCATTCTTAATGTTGACAAAGTCATAGTGTGCTAGCTGAGGCGCATTCATGCAACCTACTGGACACTTGACTTATACTAGCTGAGGCGCATTCATGTGACCTACTAGGTACTTAACTCATGCTAGTTGAGGTGCATTCATATGACCTATTGGGCACTCGACTTGTGCTAGCTGAGGCATATTCATACGACCTACTAGGCATTCGACTCATGTTACTAGGCACTCACTCATGCTAGCTAAGGCGCATCTGTGCAACTTACTGGGCACTCAACTTGTGCTAGCTATGGTGCATTCATGTACCTACTGGCATTCAGCTGACATATTTATAAAGTCATGATTTGCTAGCTGAGGTGTATTCACGTCAACATTTTGCATTATCGTTTGCAACCTATCGAGCATTTAAATTATCAAAAACCTTGTTCATCAAGGTAAATGTATATATGAACATTCAAAAGATGAAACTTAGAATCACAGAAGTCTAAATGATGACATGGTAGATCACAGTTGTTAGCTTTTATTAGTAAACTATAGCTCCTAGTTTGTAGATAGCATTGAGAGCTGAGGCCTAATGTTGTGGGTGTTTTTAGAACTATACAAATGGGCTGGTAAAAGCTTAATGGACAAGCCTAGCTAATAAGGGCACAACTCAACTATGATTGAGGTTGTTTGAGCAATTTCCCAAGTCACCAAATGTGAACTTAAATCGCTGGTAAAAAAAGGTCAAAGTAGCAACCTCAGGTCATTAAGGACAAGGCTAGCCCGCAGCTCGAAACATGCTTTCTCAACAATCAATTCAGGGAGATTTGTTCAATTTTCTATTTTAATGGGAATCCATTATTATCTGTTATGTAATCCTAATCAATTCATGATCTTTATCTATAATTGATTTACATTCAAACTTGTTAATAGTGGATTTTGGTTCTGCCAGAATCCAGCCAATAGAAGAGGTTCTTCTGGGACTCAAATTGCAATCTAGTTACAAATACAGCTAATGTGGGGTATAAAATAGGAAAAGGAAGAAAAATAATAGGAAACACAGAGCTTTTAATGTGGTTTAGAGAAATCTAGGTAGTATCGAACCTTACGTCCACGGTAATGTTATTGCTTCTTGGAGAAATTTTTATAAAGTTTTAGTATATCTACTCAAAATTATTTACAGTAGTCTCCTCCCTCCTATTTATAGAGGCTGAGAGGTCACAAGTATAATTTTACATGCTGTAAATAAGTTACATCAAATATTAAATATACAGGACAATTTAATCTTCTGCAAATCGACTCTTACAGATGGCTTTCTATGGGTGGGTTCCTTTTGTCTGCTAGATTTGAGTCATGATGTAAGTCTGTCTGATACTTTATCCTGTCGAGTCTTTGGCTGGGCATCGTGCCTATCTTATGAGTTGAAATACTTGGCTCAGGGTCATTGTTGGCTTTCTTCCAGTGAGACAAGCTTCACTTTTGGCAAGGTGAGCTCTAACGAGTTGTTTCTTTAGGCTTTGTTCACATCCCAACCTCATGGTTAGAGAGGTGGTGCAATCTTAGCGAGCTAAGCTGTCTTTAACTGGTTCTCAATTTTCATTGTGCTTTTGCTTCTCTATTATGTGAGACTAGATTTGCCTATAACAAAACTGTAATACCCAATTATTATAAAAGGAGATGAAATCATTGTATAAGGGATGATCAATCAACAAATACATATACTTAGCAAAAAGACTGAGAAATAAAATAATCATGGACGTAAAGCATTGCACTCGATCGAACCACGTTAAAAACTCTTAGTGTCTCCCTGTTCTTCCTTTCTCCCTCTCTCCCTTTGTCTCTCTCTCCTTTACATTCAATCTGTAGTTTAGGATTTTGGACTTGGGTAAACCAAATTTACATGTTAACATAAGATGACACCTATTTTGGCCTAGATTTAAAATGTTAGATTTCATAACTTTAAATTACTTGCTTAAAATGCTTGAGCTCATAAATTCCTTCCACTTTTTGCTTAATTGAGCATTTTTAATTTAAATTTCTCAGTTCAAATGAATCACCCAATTGACTTCCATGTTAAAACACATTGTTCTTATTGAAATAAGTACACCAAAGAGAAAACAAAAGAAAAAAATACTATTAATATCAGATTTAGATTTCTCAATTTCTCTAGAAAATTTACTATATTAATTTTTGAGAAAGATAAAATACATGAAGTTGTAAAAGAATCCATAATTTTTTTTTTATATAGAGACCATAGTTTAAATATATAAAATCTTGTTTGTCTTTCTCCTTCAAAACTTGACACCATGAATTTCCTAAAAAATTTGAGGGCATTTATATTGTTAATATAAGTATAAATCTTATTATTTATCTATCTAAAATTCTAATTAATATAAATTATTATGAGTAGATTTTAGTTTAATCAGAATTATTATTTATAATTCATTATTAAAAGATTTTAAAAGTACAATCAAATAACTCTAAAAAAGTTATAATTAATTGTTGGACTCATAATTAATTATTAAGGATTCTAATTGTTAGACCAAATAAAGAAATTTTTGTATGCTCTAAATATAATATGTGTCCTTACTCTACGTAATAAATGAAGATCAATAGTTAATTTTTGTAGTTTTCAATATCTTGAAAATTGAAAAATTAGACTTTTAATGTGACAAAACTAGCAAATGACTAACAAAATTAATAATTGACTTTCATTTATTGAGTGAGAGTAAGAACATGTGTTATAGTCAGAGCACATAACAAATTCTATACTAAATAAGAACTTAATCAAGTACGATCACTTGATAAGATGCCATGTCATTATTTTTTTTATGCCATGGGTAGACTTGTCAAAATGAGATAATCCAACTTTATAAGGTTAGTCCAATGAGCAAAAATTATACATCAAGCCAATCTCAGGTCAGATTACATTTCAACAAGTTGGATTCAAGTGGGTTGCTACGGTACTAGTCCTAGACTGACATTTACTAGGTGGTTCCAAATAGATTAAACAACTTATTGCATTTTAATATTAATTTGACAATACTAATTAATTGAAATCAAATATACTAATATTACTAATCCTATATTATTTATTATATATTATCAGGCTAGCAGGTTAACCTAATAGTTTAGCCTAATATCCCAACAAAATTAAAATAACAGGTTAATAGGATGGGTTAATACTTACTAGTCCCAAACTATTGTTGGATTAGGTTATTTTAGGTCAGGTCCTTGCTAGGTTAGGCCTAGGCAAACCCATTATATCTAACCCATTTTAACACCTCTAGTCACAGGCTCAACTCTCTCAACAAGCCAATTTGTTGCCCAATGATCCCCATTGACCCTTATCTCTCACTAAGTGCTCCATCACACACATAATGTATAGGTATGATGAATATAAGGATAATGACTTAGTAATGATTGAGGCCCAAATCAATTGGGAGCATTAATTAACTAAAGTTGCCTTTTTTAACCCTCTAGTCATTTATAAATGGAAAAGTATAAGTTCAATTTAGATTATCAAATACTTCATTCTCTCATTTGAATTCTCTCTAATTTTAGCATTAAAGGGACTTTAACGGTCATCACTGCTCAAGCCACTGTGCAAGTGAATTTTGATCACCATATCTAGCTAACAAAAGTTGAAATGTTCATTAACTGGCACCGTCTATGGTTTGATAATATAAGCAAAATATATATTCAACTTCTAAACTATGAGAATTTTGTTTTAGATTCTTCAAATTCAGATTTATGATGAATTTTGCTTTTGTTTTTATCTTTGATTTAGCATTATCTACTCTTTATTCATCATTGCTTTCATATTGTTATTGATTGAAAGTAATTCACTCCCATTACCATTAACTTCTGCATCTAGGTTTGAAGATATTATGTAAATTCACTTTGATTACCTTACTCAATTAAAACTAGTTTCCTTAATCTTGATCTCAATATATTTTGATCATTGTTTGCATAAGTTTTTGCTTGAATTTGTTACTATTTTGCTTAATTTTGAGCTCCTACTTTATTATCCCAAATATTTTTGTTTACGAGTTGGTTAAATGATAATTAAAGAGGTCCTTTCATTGATTTGGATTTTTACATATAACTAAATGTTACTCATCAAAAAATTATTATATGCATTATGAGTTTTTCATTTAATGGATTTTGAATTCAATATTATCATAACCTTTATTTCGAGTTAATTTTGAATTTATAATAGTTTGGTTGTTTTGATGATAATTTTGCTATTGTTTTTCATCTCTAATGATCATAATTTTGGAAGTCCTTGTGTTGACACAAATCTTATGATTCATAAAAGCTTGATTAAAATTTTTCGATTTCCTATGAACAAAGTAAAAATAAAATTCAATAAAATTATGAACAATGTTCTTCACCAAGATTGAAAGCTAATGATGATAGCAAAACCTTCATGGACTAGCACTCTATTCATCATCATCATCATCGTTATGCTAAAATGTTATATGATGAAAATCACCAATTGTGCATAGAACACTAACAAATGCAATGAAAGTTGTATAGACAACATTACAATCATCACCAGGATGAGTAGCAAGGCCACAATTATAATAAGGAGCGGTAGCATTACCAAGATGACCAAGACCATTACCAGCATGATCATGACTATTATTTTGGTGAGTCTGAAAGAAAACATATAGTTAACTCCCATTCTGATGGAACGTGGAGTGGAGAAGTGAATCGATCCAGTGGCCACAATGATTATGACTATTGGGATCATGATGATAAAAAGAATTTACATCTCTTCACTCTAGATATTATGAGAATGCCAATACATCAAATTTTAAGACTTTGATCAATTTGGAGTCCTATAATGGAACAATCGACCCTCAAGAGCTTGTTAAAGCATTTTTGTGTAACAATGTTACTTTTAGGAGCACTAGATATGATAATGTGCTGAGCATTTTCCACCACATTGATGCAGGTAGGTTTTCATTGGTTTTTGAGCTTAAAACCAAACACAATCAAACAATTTTGGGATTTAGCAGACCAATTTCTAGCTCATTCCATGACTTCCAGGGCACGTAAGAAGACCAATGCATCACTTATGACCATAAAACAAGGGAAAAATGAATCATTGAAGGAGCACATTGGAATATTCAACCATCCAACTTTGGAAATACAAGACCTATAAAAGGTGATCATTATGCATTCAGTTATGATAAGATTGTAATCAGGGTATTCCTCTAACTTTTTGGCAAAAGGCTAATGGATAGCCTCCTTGACCTTCAGATTAGATCAATTAAATTCATAAATGTTGGGGAGATTAAAAAAGTGAAAAGGCAAGTTGAATGTAGGAGAAGACCAGCATTGTAATGACAAAAATGATCAAAAGGATTAATTGTTCTCGAAGTAGTGATTCACTAATTATACTCCACTAAATGTTTCATTGAAAACAATTATGGATGATGTTAAAACAGTGAATTAATGAAATTACTGCGATGCCACCATTGGGTACGAACAGATATTGCTTGTTTCATATGCACTAGTCTTATATCACGAATGAATGTGTAAACTTGAAGAATAGGATTGAAGCATTGATCTGGCGAGGATATCTTCAACAATACAAAAAATACAATCATGATGACAAAAGGTGACCGTTCAAGTAGTGGAATGATCAAAATGAATGAGAATGATCTCTATCATCTGAATATGAAGACAAAGAATAAGAGCAAGGAGCTTGAAGGAAAGGCAATAACAATTGCAGGCATAATGGAGATCATTGTTGAAGGTTTTACAAAAGGAGGAATATCAAAAAATGAGAGGAAGAGACATTTTCAATTGGTAATGATCGTAGGTGGAAAAGACCGCAACAAAATCTATATCCCATGATATTTTTCTCCATTGAAGACTACATTTCAAACTTTAGTTAAGAACATGATGATCTAATGTAGATCATAACAACCATTCATAACTATTCAATCAAGAGAATATTAGTTAATCAGAGGATTTTGGCAGGCATCTTATATGCTCAGACAACAAAGGCAATAGACATATCAATAAATAGTCTTACCCCATATTAAGGAAACCCGATCAGATTTTTGGGGAAAATAGATACTTGTCTTAGGATTAATCAAGCTGAGGATGCTTTTAGGAACATAGCCTTAGGTGTAGAATTTGGATATTGAATTTTTGGTGATAGAGACATAAAATATAACTTACTATGCAATTTTCAGAATAACATCATTGAACTAAGCTCAAGCCATTATATCGACTCCCCACTTGTTAATGAAAATTCCTACTAGCAATGAGATTAGCTATTGTATTGCATGAAGGTGCTATATGAACAACTTGGAAGGGGGACAAGTGTCCAAAACTAAGGATCAATTATAGCTAGAGGTATCATTAGCAAACAAAAAAGCACTGATCCTAACATTAGGAAAATAAGAGGCAAAAGAGTAAAACGGTCTTGTATTGTGGTTAATTGTATTTGTGAATTTTGTCATTTCCTAGATCCAAAAACCTAGATAACAAAATTTAATTATTGTCAATATTTTTGAAATAACAAGGATATGTGCCTCTATTTTCTTTTGAGTATGAGAAATTCAAAGTTGCTATGAAATAAAGGAGCTTGGAACTACTAATGAACTAAATGTCTAGGCACAATTTGTTCACATTAAATGAGCACAATCTGCTTAAACCTACGACACATGCTACCCACTAAGCATAATTCACTCAAAAAATGGTACAAAATAGCAAACAAAGCAAAGCATATCTCAAAGTCTTCGACAGGAGAACACGTAGTCAAAGCAACCAATGACTTTAAATAGGTTATGAAGAGCAAAGTCAAGATACTTGTTGACGGTGAAATTTGGATGGCCTAAATCCTAGACAACTAGAAGAGTTCTGTAATCCCCAAGTTGTAGTCTGGTTGTGGAAACACAAGAAAGCAGTAAAAGTAAGAAGAAGGAAGAACAAGATGAATGTTGATGGTGGAATCCGATTATGCACCAAACTCCGGTCAACTGAGTGGTTCTTAAACCCTAAACTACTTTTTGAGAATGAATTGAGAAATAAAGAAGCTGATGAAGATGAAGGAGAGGAAGAAGAGCAATGGAAAGCAATATTTTTAACATGGTTTGGCTAAAACCAGGTGGCATTGGTCCCTACATTCACAGTAACTTTTATTTATCTTGAAAAATTTTATAGAGTGCTGATTTGGCTTATTTCCTACCTTCTTCCCCTCTTTACAATGATCTCTCTATTTATAGAGAAAGAGAGGGTACATGCAATGATTATAAGTTGTAATTCTGTTACATCAAGTATTAAATATACAAGACAGTATAATCTTCTACAATCTGGCTACTACAGGCTATTTTCTGTAAGGTGGGCCCTTCTTGTCAATTGGCATTGAGGCTTGATGCAAGCCTGCCTGGAGCTCTATCTCATTGAGCTTCTGGCCTAGGTTATGCCTCCTTTTCAATTCGTGTCTATTATTTAGTGAGGACAAGCCCTCCTGTAGCAAGGCGAGCTCATGTAGGAATGATTTTGTCGAGCATGTGGGCCAAGACCTTATGTTTTCATCTTCAATAAATTAGTCGTCCTCCATTTCAGACCTAGCTCTCGTCGAGTCTTTAGTTTGCCTTGTGAGATTAATTTTTACCCACAACATAAGCCCTCTAACTCTCAGTTCACTTTGCAGGATGGGAGTTGTAATTTTCACGATTTAGTCAAAGTCCTTGCCTTGCCATGTTGTCATTTCAAACTTTCAATCTTTCACTTCATCTGGCCTTGACCGTGCTTCTTTTTTTGACCTGGCTTTCTAGCCATTAGCATGGCAATCTAACTTTCTTAGGATCGTTTGATCAAGTGCAATCTTTTGTCCGCTAGGTCATTCACTAAACCCAAATTAGTTTATAAGGCTTGAGAAGCCCTTCTTGCTTCTTCATGATCAAGTGGATGTATTGGTTAAGTCCCCAAGAACCTTTGCTAGTTCAATTTCTGATGAAGTAACCTACTGCACATGGCTCCCATGGATAGCTCTTTATGCTAGCCATGGGGGAGATCTTGTATAGATCTTAGATTATTTCTTCACAGCTTTACCATGATTTCCAGCCTTGCCAGCCAAACTCCTGGCACCCTTTTGAATTGCTC
Organism: Saraca asoca; assembly: GCA_026873985.1. NCBI lineage: Eukaryota > Viridiplantae > Streptophyta > Magnoliopsida > Fabales > Fabaceae > Saraca > Saraca asoca. The sequence goes on along the minus strand of JANHAO010008678.1, from coordinate 10,088 downwards.
TGGGTTTGGGCCAGGAGGATCCACTGGTTGAGGAGGGATATAAGCAGGAGCAATTGGGCTTTTCGATCTTCCTACTGGTGGGAGTTCGTCTCTCGATAGCTAGCTTTCTACTTTCAACAATGGCTTTAGGCTTTTTTAGCTCTTACTCTTGTATCTTAGGTCTCTTGATGTAAATTTTACCTCATTAAGTGAGGCCCTTAATGAATTAGCTTTTTGGTATAATTTTGAATGTTGTATTGGATGCTTTCATCTGCTTCTGATGATAATGTTTATGGCTACGAATCAATAAGTGCTTGTATGGCCAATCGGCCACAACTTTTGCGTGTGATGAACTTTAGCATATGGTTGCCTTGATTAATGGTAAGTAAGATTTAGGCAGGTCGCATGCAAGCTGTGCCTGGAAAGATCTCGCTATCGATCCGTGAGTATTTGTTCGCATGAGAGCTGCTATGAGTTTATAGCATTCTTGTGCTTGTGTGAGCTTTTCAAACATTTCATAATGCCTTTGCATCTTAGCGAGATGATAGCTCTTTGTTGGATAAGATCGCATATTAACTATATTCGATAATCCATACCACAATAATCTCGTTGCTCAATCTCGCAACAATCATGTTACTCAGTGAGAAAATAATCTCGTTGCTCAGTCTTGCAGCAATCTTGTTGCTCAACGAGGTAGCAATCTCATTTCTCAATCCCACAGAAATCTTGTTGCTTAGTGGTCGTTATAGACTTTGTTCCTGCTAGCAATCTTGTTGCTTAGTCTTACAGCAATCTCATTGCTTAGTGAAGCAATAATCTTGTTAATCAACTTCATAGCAATCTCATTGCTAGGCTGGGGATTATACTCTCTTGCTCCCACTTATGGGATGTGGCTTGCTTTAGATGTATCAACGGGGTAGGCTTCTTATCGTCTCACCCCCATATGTATCTGATGATGCTATCTCATTGGGATGTATCGATGGGGTAGGCTTCATGCCATCTCACTCCCGGATGTATCCATATGGAAGCGAGATGATGATTAATCACTAAATTGGTAATATTTCTATGTTTTAGCCAATCAGCAGGGGATAATATTGAATCAATGTGGAGTAACTCTCTTTTCGTTCGACATTCCACTAGATAATTTATACAAGGATTTTGAAATTGTCATTAACGTTATGAAAATTTTATAGGATTAGAATATAGTTCTAATGGAGGGCTCCAGCTCTTAATCAATGATTTGTTAAGTCTGGAAAGGTTGCTATTCTGGTGGTCTCACCACGTAATCATGTAATCGACCTCTTTTGATGAGATTTTCTATGGCATCTCTCAGTGCCCAATATTCTGAGGTAGTGTGTTCAACCTTGTTGTGATAAGCATAGAATCTACTCGTGTCTCTGGACCTGGTGGGAGCCCTTATGGGCTTGGGTTTCCCAAAGTCTTCCCTATGCCTTTTCATGATAAAAATCCTATCTTGTGTATCAGACAGGACATTATAGTTTTTGAAGCGACGTTAAGGCTGAGGCCACTGAAGTTTTGCTTTCTTTGCGAGCCAAGGACTGGGGTTGTGACTGCTACTCTCATCGCTCCTCTTTTTACTTGAGGTGGAGCCATAAGCGTCTACCCTTTGGCTCTTCTGTGCCAAAGGTTTCCTCCCACCTTATTTGCTTGGTAGCTCACTTATAGAATTCAGCTAGGTCTCAAGCCGGGGGCTTGTAAAGGCTTTTGTATAACTTTCCATCCTTGTAAAGCCTTGCTGATATTATTGTTAGGATGCTCTCCTCTGTGGGATTCTCTATGGAGTTGACTTCATGCCTGAACCTAGCAAGATAATCCTTTAGTGACTTATCTCTTCGCTGAAAGATCATTGTGAGATGACAGGGGGCATGAGCTGCCTTTTTAATGCTCGATACTGGTTAATGAACTTACTTTGACATTCTTCCCAGCTATTGATACCGCGAGCCCAGAGGCTTCTAAACCATGCTCAAAGGATACCACCCAATGTGGTCAGGAAGATGTGGCACTTGACCAAGGGTTAGTTGTTTACAGATCCATCTAGACATTGAATGTGTCTAGATGGTTGCATAGGTCACTATTTCTATTGTATAGTGGGATTTTGGGCACTTTAAGTTTCTGTGGAAGGGACTGCATTTTGATTTCCACAAAGAATGATGAGCTTTCCTCATAATGAGGTTGATTCTTCTGAGATTGAGGATGTTCCTCTAGCTATTGAAGCCTTTGGAGGACTTGCCTCATTACTGGGTCTTGAGCTTCAGACTAGGGGCTAGAGCTCTCAGCTTGTTGCAAGCCCCCAGATCACTGATCATGGCAGTTTTCATGAGTCTTTTTCTGAGCTTCTTCATGCAGCTATCAAAGTTGTGCTATAATTTCTTCTTGCCTTTGTGCATCCCAGGATTGCACTTGTGCTAGCGCTTTAATAGTTTCAGCCAGTTCTCTTACCATGTTCTCAAGCACTGGTAGCAGCTAATGAGGCATTTGCGCTTCTTTAGTTTTGGGGAGAGTTGTAGGCCGAGGTAGAGCTTTGGTAGTAGAAACATCTTTCGGCTGAATAACCGGAGTGTTGGAACTCTTGGTGGCCCTTCCTCTCATCATTGTAGCTGGACAGGAAAGTGATTCAGAAAATAGATGGGCCCTTCCTCTAGCACCAAAATGTTGATGGTAGAATCTGGTTCTGCACCAAACTCCAGTCAATTAAGTGGTTCTTGAACCCCAAACTGCTTTTTTAGAATGAAATAAGAAACAGAGAAGGTGATGAAGATGAAGGAGAGTAAGAAGAGTAATAGAGAGCAATATTTTTAACGTGGTTCAGCTAAAACTAGGCGGCACCAGTCCCTACGTCCATGGTAGCTTTTAATTATCTTCAAAAATTTTACAGAGTGCTGATTTGGCTTATTTCCTGCTCCTTCCCTTCTTTATAATGATCTCCCTGTTTATAGAGGAAGAGAGGGTACATGCAATGATTACAAGTTCTAATTCTGTTATATCAAGTATTAAATGTATAAGACAGTATAATCTTCTGCAACCTAGCTACTACAGGCTACTTTCTATGGGGTGGCCCCTCTTGTCGGCTAGAATTGAGGCTTGATTCAAGCTTGTCTGGAGCTCCATCTCGCTAAGCTTCTAACCTAGGCTATGCCTCCTCTTCATGAGTTTGTGTCTATTGTTTAGTGAGGACGAGCCCGCCTACAAAAAGGTAAGCTCATGCAAGAATGATTTTGTCCACCACATAAGCTGACACCTCGCGCTTTCATCTTCAATAAACTAGTCATCCTCTATTTCGGACCTAGCTCCCACCGAGTCTTTAGCTTGCCTTGTGAGATTAATTTTTACCCACAAGAATGAATGCTAGAGATTTTAACGTGGTTCAGCTAAAATCTTTTATCTGGATTCCTACGTCTATGGATGATTTTATTTCTATGGTGAAAGTTTAGTAGAGTTATAGTACCTATTCAAAAGGGATCCCCTATTGTATCTGTTCCTTCCTCTTTTATAAAGGCTGGGAGGTTACAAATGTAAATTAACAAATTATAAATCTCTTACTTCAAGTAATAAATGTATGTGACAAGTAGAACTCCTGCGAATCGGCTTTTGCAGACTACTTTTTGTGAGTGGACCCTTACAAACTCTTTTTTATAGATTGGCCCCATAAGTTGGGTCTATGAGAGGGTGTCTGCTTCAGGTTCACGCATGGAAAGCTTCTACCTAGGTGAGATGTTACGTCCTATGAGCTAGGACTCCTATCTTTGGGTGGTTGCTGACCTTTCACCAGTGACATCGAGCTCATATGATTTGAGCCCGTGCATGGTGATCTAGTGGATAAGTGAGTTAGGGCTCATTTCTAGCGAGTTAAGGCTACTGCTTTGGCCTCACTCTATGCTTTAAGTTCATAAGTAGCAATCTGATCCCCTTGAGTGATCTTAGCTTTAGACAGGTTGGGCCTCTTCCACTCAGATTTGTCCATCGGGCTATCACCAGCCCATTTCGCATTATACCAGAAAACACCCCTAACTCTCAGTTTACTTTGTGGAATGGGACTTGTAGTTTGCTGGCAAGGTCTTTATTTGTAGTTTGCCATACAGTCAAAGTCTTTGTGTTCAGCCTCTCATTTCATCTGTACTAGGCTGTACCACCCACTGTACATGTTTCATAGCCATTGGCATGTTAGCCTTATTTTCTTTAGGATCATTTGATCAAGAATAGTCAGATATCCTTTGGATTCTTCAGTGAAGCCAGACTAGTCCATATAAAGAGTGAGAAACCCTTCTCCTTTCTCCTCAAAATGACCTAATGAGTGCTCTAGTTAAGCCCTCTATGTTTCTAATGGTCTAGTTTTTTGATGAGGCATATTTGGCCTATGGTATAGGAAGTCTCCATGAACAATTCTTCTTTGAGGATCCTAAGAGATCTTGTGTAGATTTTGGATTATTTCCTCACAATTATGCCGTGGAACTCAGCCTTCTCAATTGTGTTCTTTTGCTTCTTTTGAATTCTTAGTGCTGGGAGTGAGACAGCTAAGAGGGAGCCTTTTAGCTGAGGAGGACGACAAGAAGAAAATTTAGGAGCCAATGTGCTTGTCAATCCTCCAGCTAGTTGGAGTTCAACTCTTAGAAGCCAGCCTTCTTTTCAGAGTTTGATAGCTATAGGCTTACTCTGATTTGTACTTTAAATCTTCTGATGTAAATTTACCTCATTAAGTGAGGCTTTTAATGATGAGCTTTCTCCATAATTCTTGAATGTTGTATTGGATGTTTTATGTATCACAGATGATGACATAAATTCCTAGATAGGTTACATGAGAGCTACGCCTAGTAGTAGTTTGCATGCGAGCTACTAGCAATGGGTCGCATGAAAGCTGTGACTTGTAGATTGCACCACAACAATCTTGTTGTTCAATAGGGGTATAAGTTTGATTTTAGCACCTCTATCTTTGCAGAGCCCCACGGAGATCATTGTCAAGATACTTTTTTCTAAGGGATTTTCTACGGAATTGGCCTCATGCCTAAACTTGATATAATTTTTCAATGGTTCATGCTTACGCTGAAAGATCATTGCAAGGTGGCAAGGAGGTGTCAACTGCCTCTTTAATGATCGATACTAGTCGATAAATTTTCTTTGACACTCTTCCCAACTAGTAACATTGTAGGCTGGGAGACTTTTAAACCATATTTGAGATATGTCTCCTAGTGTGACTAGGAAGACGTGGCATTTAACTATACGAGTGGTTGTTTAAAGGTCCATCTGGACATTGAATGCATCCAGGTGGTCACATGGATCAGTATCCCCATTATATGGTGGAATTGTAGGGATTTTAAGTTTGTGAGGAAGAGTTTGCTTCTTTATTTCATTCATGAATGGGATCCTCTCCTCATAGCATTCTTGGCTATTCTGAGATCGAGAGTAGTCCTCCAATTACTTTAGCCTCTCGAACAGCTCTTTTATCTCCTAGTCACGGGAGTCGTGACTTGAGGTGTGACCATGATCAGTCCTATTTGAGCTTTCAACTTGGTGCGAGCTCCCTTGTCATTGACTATCACGATTCTCATGTGTTTGGTGAGTTCCTGATTTCATTCGTTGATTGGTGGAATGAGCTGTGTCAAGGCACCGATGCATCTGTCTAGACAACTTTTCCTCCTAGGCATTTTCACATAGCTATTGGAGTTGCATAGTGATCTCGACCTATTTTTATGTGCCCAGGGTTTGTGCTTGTTTCAGCACTTTAACCGCTTATGCCAACTCTCTTACCATATTCTCGAACATTTGCTGAAGTTGGTGACCTATCTACTCCTCATTAGCTTCAGAAACAACAACAGGTTGGTGGTAAGTTTCAAGGGGCAAAATGGCAGTGATATCGACAGTAGAAGTATCTGTCGATTGGTTAATCGGAATGTTTGAGCTTCTGGTGGTTCTTCCTTTGACCATTGTAGCTAAATAAGAAATCAATCAGAATACAGATGATGAACCAGAATATAGATAAGGCCTTCTTTCTAGCGCCAAAATGTTGACAGTGAAATTTGGTAGGCCCAAATCCCAGTCAACTAGAACAGTTTTGTAATCCCCAAGCTACAGTCTAGTTGTAGAAATGAAAGAAAGTAGCAAAAGCAAGAAGAAGGAAGAACAAGATGAACACCAGAGATTTTAATGCAGTTCAGCTAAAATCCTTTGTCTGGATTCCTACATCCACGAATGATTTTATTTCTATGGTGAAAGTTTATCAAAGTTACAGTACCTATTCAAAAGGGATCCTTTACTGTATTTGTTCCTCCCCCTTTTATAGAGGTTGGGAGGTTACAAATGTAAATTAACAAATTGTAAATCTATTACATTAAGTAATAAATGTATTTGACAAGTAGGACTCCTGCAAATCGACTTTTGCAGACTACTTTCTGTGAGTGGGCCCCTGTAAACTGCTTTTTGTAGATTGGCCCCACAAGTTAGGTCTGTAAGAGGGTGTTTGCTTTAGGTTCATCCATGGTAAGCTTCTAGCCAGGCGAGATGCTGTGTCCCATGAGCTGGGACTCCTGTCTTGGGGTCTTTGCTGACCTTTGACTAGTGACATCGAGCTCATATGATTTGAGCCCGTGCATGGTAATCTAGTGGCCAAGTGAGTTGGGGCTCGTCTTTAGTGAGCTAGGGCTATTGCTTTGGCCTCACTCTGTGTTTTAAGCTCGTAGCTGACGATCTGGTCCCCTTGAGCGATCTTAGCTTTGGATAGGTTAGGCCTCTTCCATTAAGATTTGTCCACTAGGCAATTGTTAGCCCATTTTGCATGGTACCAGAAAACACCCATAACAATACTCAAAAATAAATTGTGAATAGTAACAAGATATGTTGTCGATTGCTATTACCCTTTTTATACAATTGGTGCAGGATGCAAAACATGCTTAAACCCACGAGTTGCCCCAAGTATGAACCACCGAAATATCTAGTACGAAATAAAGTTGCTTAAATCTTAAGAACATAACTAAGAGACACTCGGGAAACATGTGATGAAAATTGCTTGAAAGAAAAGCGTCATTGGTCATGAATGAAAAACATGCTAACGGATTAATAAAATCAACTAAAACCTCTTATGCAATTGCAAGGAACAAAAAAAGAGTTCAATTGATTAACTTTGTTGCACAAACTATCTTAATAAGAAGACTCCATCATTTAAAAGGTCATTGTAAAGGATCAATAAAAAAAAATGAGGTATGCAATACCAAAAACAATGCACAACGAATAAAAACAATTCATTATATGAACAAGAATTAAACATTAGGGATTCTCCATAACAAAGATATTCAATTTTACTACATGAATGATTGGATCATTTATAAAAGTCTTTATACTATGCAAAGCACTCACTATGGTCTAATAGTTTCAATCAAAGAACAATCCTTAGAACAGTTGAAAAGCTATCATCATAGTTGCCTTGTTGATCTCAGATAGTTGCTTGTCAACTGGCTCTTTACTATCATCCAGATTTACTCTTATTAATCTCTTTTGTTCTTCCTTGTTGGACCACACCATCTGTAAGGAATCATTAGTTAAATTTGTAGGAGCTATTTATGGAAAGTTTTAGAACAAAATCCATTACAGGTAGACAGTAATTCATTAATTCACTCTAGAGTCCATTGTCACCCAAACCTAAGTGCAATTCGACAGAAAAATATTTTTGGTCATCCAAAGAATGCAAATCTTTGCAAGATTTGGAAAAGAATTTGTGATTTTCACACGAGTCTTCTTTTCATTATTCAATGTAATATTCCATACACAAAAACAGAGCAACACTTGACCCTAGATTTTTGGATAGCACCATGTTTGTACCAAAAAAACATCAAATTCCCTTTGAATGATGCCAATTTCGGGAATACACATCTTTGAAGCTCATTGACAAATGCTGAGAACATGAAGCAATGAAATATCAAAATAGAACATGTAAACCATAAAAAATAATCAAAGAAAAAAAAGAAGGAACTTGGTAATGGCAAGCAGATGGAAAAATTTATAGGCCAAGAAAGTTCAAATGAAAGGCTAAGATTGAAAGAATTGAATGGTCAAAAGTTAATCATGCAAGGATTACAACATTGAAGTTGGGATTGTAACAATTTTAACAAAGTTTAATGACAATTAAGAAGAAGTCAATTCTTAAGAAACAAATGAGAAAAGTGAGCCTTCAAAAAGAGTAGTTAATAACTTTTTAGTATTAATTAATTTTGGGTGATAATCCTAAAATGATAACAAGAAACACTACTAAAGCATGGTAGGTGATCCTTGAATAGGAGATCCTCATTCAAGGATCACCTTCAAATGACTGAACAACTAGTTAGTTAATTTAAACAAAGGTTTGAATTAATCTAAATTGCTCGGACAAGCTTCACCTAATTGCATGAGGAGAGATTAGTGATGAATATAAGGTCAACGGTCTAGTGATGATTGAGCCCAAATCAATTGGGAGCTTCAACTAAGTAAACTTTCTATTCTTACTCTTCTAGTCATCTATAAATAAAAATGTACGAGTTCAATTTAGATTATTGAATATTTCATTTTTCTCATTTGAATTCTCTCTAGCCACAGTATCAGAATGATTTTGATAGTTACCATTGCTTAAGTTTTTGTATAGGTGAATTTTGATCATCATATCTAGTTATTGGAGACTAAAATGTTCATTAAGGTGTTTTGAGAGAGAATTTTAACGCATAATAAGAGTATTGGTTATGATTGAAGATGATTAAAAGGTTGATAAATTTGTGTTAGGAAAAAAATAAATAGTGTACTAGTTGGTACCGGGCCAGGTTTCCGTGATTGGTTAATCTCCACAATTATTTTTTGTTCTACATGTAAAAATGAATGGATTAGTTTATTGTCACCCACAGGCGAATTCATAGACTCGTGGGCTGAACTTTTTTATTTTAAATATTTTTTTTGAAACACGCATTTTAATAAATTTTATCAGCTAAAGAGAATTTTTAATATGATTTTATAAAGAGATGATGCTATATATGTTATATTTACTAAAATGAATACTAATTCTTCAACAACTTTTTAATCTCCAATAACTTGGTCTTCTTCTTCCCTAATATGTGATTCATTTGATTCTATCACTGAATCATTTTAGTCTTTGATATCCTCATCATCTTCCCAACTTGAAAAGATGAGATTATCAAATTTTCAATGGACTATTTATTATTAAACAAAAATCAAATTTTTAAATTTAAAAACTTTACCACTAGGATTGAAACCATGAAGCCAACTACGCATGCAAATAAGAGTCTAAACTTTTTTAGGAAGAAGACAACTCTTATATTTGTTCAACACACATCCTCCAATACTAAAAGCTGATTTAGAAGCCATAGTAGTAATGGGTATACTCATCAAATCACAAACCATATTAGCTAAAATGGGAAATCAACTACTATGATCCTTTTGTTGGTGTATATCCTAGAAGCCAATCATGGGATGATTTTTTTTGCATACATTGTATTACATTTTAATGGCAATTCAATTATTATTTTTTTATTATATCTGTGTAGTATAAATAAATATAATAATTGTCTTTAAAATAATTTGTTATTCTTAAAATGTTCCTAGTTGAGTATTGTTGTGAACTGGGATAGCAATAATACAGTAAGACTAGCATGTATGATGACTGATAACCAAAATTCATGGATATGAGATATCAAGTCATTACATGGGTACATGGTAGAGAACAAAATGTACTGGACTGACCCATTATAAGAATGCTACATGGATGATTATGTGTCATAAGCAATTCTTATAGTGACCATAATGTATGTAGTCCCTTAACCTGAAATCACCTTGATTCCCTACATGAGAAGTTATTTACTTTGACACTGTCTTATGTTACCTTTAATAGGGTGGCCTAAAAGGTAGTGTTAGGTATATCACAAATCATATGGAAGGATGTGTGTGATTTAGATGAGATTTTGTCCCTCCTTCTTAAGAGGTATAATATCCACAGGCCCCTTGATTGAGTGGGACTAAGAAATGCATAGCTGTGCTTAAATGAATTAATATGTAATATTGATTCATTTGTTTTCAATTAGTCACTCAGGGATCAAGAAACATAGATTGAATTATTAAGAGGA
>JANHAO010008677.1:0-19039 GCA_026873985.1 Saraca asoca | reverse complement strand
GTGCCATCTGTGGGGATCTCGCATTTTCTGGTTTGTTTCCAGCTGCAATGGCTAAGAGAAGAGCCGCTAGAGCCCCAAATGTGCAACACCATACTCCAGATGGACATGTCTTAATGATGGATTCATCCACTACCCCTGTCGTCAACATAACCGCTGGCATCCCTTCGGCTAGCCCAGCACAACCGATTCCTACTGCCAACGACATAGATGAAGCACAGGTCTGGCTTTAGCACCAGGAGAAACTTTAGCACATGATGGGAGAGCTAACTAAAACGGTCACAATGTTAGCACAAGCATGAGTTCAGAATGTGCAAAGGTGGGCTGAAACTATTGTACTCGAAGTTGAATACTCCAGGGAAACTGATCAAGAATAGACTCCAGACCACCACTTACATGGCCAGAAAGGCGAACCAAGCCACTAAGTCTCTAGCCAAGGACTGGGGCGCTTGGATGTTTTCGTAGAAGACCTTCTTCAAAGAGTCAAGCATTTGGAGAGGCACCCATAGGCTGGAAATAACCAAAGTCACTTTGGAGAGTGCACTCCCCTCTCTAGGGAAATTATGGAGAAACCCCTCCCCGTGCAAGCTCAAGGCTCCAGCCATTCCACTGTATGATGGAGATAGTGACCCGCATAACCACCTGGACCTGTTCAACATCCAAATGGACCTCTAAACCTGTAATCCCTTGGTTAGGTGCCATGTATTCCCCACTACTTTGGGTGAAGCCCCTCGAATATGGTTTAGGAGCCTCCCAGCTCGTAGCATCAATAGTTAGGAGGAGTGTCAGGAGAAGTTCCTAGACCAATATCAGGTGCTAAAGAAGTAGCTCGTGCCCCCATACCATCTTGCTACAATTTTTCAGGTTAAGCATGAAACACTGAAGGACTATATCGCTCGCTTCAGGCGCGAGGTTAGCGATGTGGAAAAGCCCTCGGATGAGGCCATCCTCACTACTATTTTGGCGGGGCTACGTCAAGATGCCAAACTCTTCAAGAGTTTGTATAAATCCCCGATTGGCAAACTGAGCGAGTTCTATGAGTGGGCAACGAAGCAGATTAGATGGGACGAAACCTTTAGCCTCCAGAAGGCCAGGTCAAACGGCTCAACTCAGAACAAGAGGAGGGGTTATCATGGAAACAGGTGCAACAACCTCGATCGTCGGCCCGCTAAGAAGGGCAAGGAGGAGAAACCTCCATTCTCAAGTCGCCACAACACCTATAGCATCCTATCGGATTCCCAAGATAGGATTTTCTTAGCAAAAACGGATAGGGAGAATTTTGGAAGGCCTAAACCCTTGAAAACTCCATTTAGGCAAAGAAACAGGGATGCGTTTTGTGCCTATCACAATGAGGCCAGACACAGGACCTCAAACTGTTTGGCCTTTAGAGGCGCAATTGAAGACCTGATCAAGAAAGGCCACCTAAAGGAGCATGTGGCACAACCCGTGGGATAGCAGCCCCAGCCTTTTCAGCCAAATACCAACCAAGAGCCAGGGGGCTCAATTCGAATCATACATTGACTATGTACTCTGAGAATTCGGAATGAAAAAAATGCCTCTTTCTTTGCTTTGTCGAAGGCTATTTGTTATTTAGCCCAATATTGTTGTTTCTGTCTCTCCACTTTCATGAGGAATAGTGACTCCCACAGCTTGCATGCGGCCAACTTCCATTGATTCTCATGAGAGACTAAACGCTAGCTGTGATCTTTGGTCTGGTTGAGGGGCCCCGGAGCTCCTTCCGGAGATGAATTGATGAACACTTATGCCAGCGTGGTTGCGTGGCCACTGAGGTGTGGGGACACTAAAAAATACTCACTTATGCCAGTGTGGCTGTGTGCCCATTGAGGTGTGGAGGCACTAAAAAGCACTCATTTATGCCAGTATGACTACATGTCTGCTAAGATGCGAAGGCACTAAAAAATACTCACTTATGCCAACATGGCTGCGTGTCTGCTGAGGTGCAGAGGCATTAAAAAACACTCACTTATGCCAGTGTGACTGTGTGCCCACTGAGGTGCGGAGGCATTAAAAAACTCTCACTTCTGCTAGTGCGGCTGCGGGCCCACTAAGGTATGGAGGCACTAAAATAAACTCACTATGCTAGCTAAGCTGCGTGCTCGCTAAAGTGTAGAGGCACTTTTAAACACTCAACGCTAGCGTGACTCCATGATTGCTAAAGCATAAGGAATTGATGAAATCATTTTATTGTGCATCTCTCACACGAACTCAATTAAGTCATAGCTCTCATGTGCACCTATTTATTTGGCCATGAGATCAGCCTGAGCATGAGATTGCTCATGCTTAACTTCGTAACTGTCATGCAGAATCATTTATTTAACTGGTCTCGAGGATATGGGATTGCTCTAATTCGTAGCTCACTTGCAACCAAGTGTACGTGCCTCTCATGTAACTTCTCACACGTGTGCAAATCACTTAGATTGCTCAAACAATACACATACGAGAAATAAAGATAACAAGTAGAAATTGCAGAAAAGAAATCTTATTAATTAAAAGACCTCAATGAGGCAGACTTACATCAGAAAGCTTTGGATATAGACTAAAGAAAATACAAAGAGAAAAACCTATGACTAAAAAGAAGGACCAGCCATGAAGGGTCGCACCTTAGCTTATTAGGGTCCGCGCACCGAAACATTCTTCTTCCAATTCACAATCAGCGGTAGTGCTGCATCCCTTCATCTTCGACCAGCTGCTCCTCTTGAAGGAAGCTAATCAGGAAGCCCCGGGAGCTTGACCGGTCGAACAAATGCCTCACGGCGGAGTAGAGAGGACGCAGCCTGGGATCCATATGAGATCCTTCCATGTTAATGAGGAAGACAAGTCCTCTGAGTAATGCATGCAGCAGACCATACATGCCTCTGAGGAAGGCCAGAATGCCGGAAATGGTGGAGGTTTATCGGGAAACTCTATGGTTTGCTTAAGTGCAGAATCAAAAGGGATTATCTCTCCCTTATATAGAGCTAGGGTCGGTTCTACCGAAGGATCTAGATTCATTCTCCCAACTGTCACCATTTATGGCCTCGGAAAAGGCTAAGTTGATTAAGTAATAACTGCTGGACACATGTTGCCAAAAAAGTGGCTTGGAACAGATGAATCGACAACCTCGGTAAAAGACTTTGACTGAACTGGAATCGAAGAGTTACAACTCTCAGCCCACTAAGTGAGCTGAGAGTTGAGGGACTTATGTTATATAAGAAAATTGGTTTAGTCCAAATGAGCTTGTGAGGGGCTCGAGAATGACCAAAGAACCAGCTCGAAGCACACCCAAAATCGCTCTGTCATCATGTTGCACCATGAAGAGACCTCATCAGGGGAAGCTCGTGCGCGAAGGAATGACCTCGACCTCCCTATCCCCAGGGTTGGGGAAAACGACCTGATTAACAAAGCATCGCCAGCGACCTGAAGGCTCGATAAGTAGAAGATTAAGTTATATCTTGCCCCAACGGACAAGTGGGGGCCATTTGTAGAAGACAACCTATAGCAGCTGAAAAGGGAGATTCAGTTTGTATACATTGTCTTGTACATTAAATGCTGATGTAATAGATTTACTGCATATGTAATTACTATTGTAGCCTTCCTTCCTCTATAAATATGAGGGAGGAGCCTTCTGTAAAAGAGAGAACACAGGCTAAATCTCTACTAAAGTAAGAAAACTTGAGTGCTGTAACTTTATATCTCCATAACCTTAATAACACGTTACCATGGACATAAGGTCCGACGATACTCGGATTTGGCCGAATCACATTAAACTTTGTGCCTCCTTCTCTACTCTTCCTCTCTTCTACTTTGATTATTTTTCTGTTCCATTATATTTAAACTGGTTAGAGGTCAGAGATCCCGAAGAATCCCCTATTGGCCGGAGTTCAGGTCATTATCAAAATCTGACATCGACAAGGTAGCTCTCTCCCCAACCACCATCTTCATTTTGCATTTTAAGTGAAAAATCAACTCCTCTTCTCATCGTCAAGCAATTGTTGTATTTCAAACCTCCTGCTACTAAGGCCCCAAGAGCAAACCATGTTGCATACATGAAGCAAAGTCCCCAAAATCCCGGGCTTACACAATTGAATTTTTATATCTGACATGGGATAGTGTATATAGATTTATGATTTCAGTGGTGAAGTCAAAATATAATTAATATTTTGTAGCTGCGAGAGATTATTTAAAAGATGAATAATAGATATAACATGCGATAACAGATTAAAGAAACATAAGTGAATAATCCACAACATGAGATATGCACATACCATGATCCATCAGCCAATTGTATGTCTTGAAGAAATTGCAATCTCTTTTTGATGAAATTGTCAATTTCCTTTGTTCTATGCTAAGGGTAAAAGTTGCGAAACAGAGCCAATGCCTGGATTGTGGACGATGTTTTGATGAAATCCAATATTATCAAAAATTGACTACCACCAAAGTATTGAAATCAAAACCATGCACACATACTTTCACACACTATAGACATAGTATGATCAAGTTAAAAATAGGTGGAAACAATTCATTCAAATTTTGCCATATATAATGTGAAAAGTAATGTTATAAGTGTCGTGATTCTTACCCGTGCTCAACGATAATGTCCTCGACAAATTCCATTGGATTGAACCACTAAAAAGAGAAAAAAATTTGAATATTGATTATTTAAAATTTAGATCATATAAAAAGTGACTCAAATTTGAGTTTTTTTTATTTAAATAACATTCGTGCTAATTTTGATAAGCTGAAGAAATTACCTCTAACGAGGGTGCACCTAATTGTGGCTCCTAAGGTGTTACTCCACCATCTTTACCCTACAAAATTGGGATACAGACTTTGAATCACTATCGTTTTTGAAATTTACATAAATTAATTACAACCATGGGTCCATAAAATCTTTAAAATAGTTTTTCATTATGTAAAATTTCTTAGCATCATTACTTTGTCATGCAGGTGGTTTTGCTGTATTTTAGCGGAGCATCCATTGGTTTTGATGCTTCTTTTACCTTGGATTCTTAAATTGTATGTTTTTTTTATATAAATATAAAACGGACAGTCTGCTCACCTGAAGAGAAAGTATGACATTAACTGCTTCATTTATCCACTCTGGTTCCAGTTTCTCACTTACGATTTCCCTTGACAAAGTGGAAAGCAGTAGGGAACACTGTTTTAAAAATAGATAGAAAAAAAAAAATAAAGGAACAATTTGTAAGGAACTGAGATAACGGGCATATATGCAAGTTTAAGGTCATTTAAATTAAGATTAAAACTTGATCTGAGGCAGTAACCTTCAAACTTTCTGCAATGCAATCTGAAACTTGCCATCCATGATCTTGGTCACAAAATGACCATGCTTCCTTAGTAATATGACGGTAAATCCTCTTAAAGTCACCCGAAGGATTTTCTTTTATCTTCATAAATTTAAGTTTTTCCAAATTATAATTTTAATCTTTTTAATATACATTTTAATTGCATTCTGTTCTCTTAAAAATTAAAAAATCTACTTTGGTCCCTAATTAACAAAACCGAACAATTCAAGATCAGTGTTTTTTTTTCATCAAAGTAAAACTTGTGTTGCCCATAATGTAAAGCCACACAGGAACTATGTTTGACAGCTCGGCAACATGTTTAATTTGATAGAAAACATCAATTGGGACTTAATTGTTATATTTTGTCAATTCAAGGGACTTAAAGGGATTTTTCTTAACTTTTAAGAAGATGAAATGCAATTAAAGAAATTAATATTATAATTTAAGCCATTAATTTTCATTCGTAAAGGAATTTTGAGCCGAAAGAAATTGAAAGAAGAAATAAAAAGAAAACTAAAGATATATTGTTGGGTACCTGACATTTCTTTAAGAAGTCATGTGCTTTCATGAGTGTAGGATCCAATTCTTCGTTGAGATTGCTTGTTAGCAAAGCTTGGGTGGAAAGGCTAGCATCCCAAACCTGACTGCTTGTAGCTTTCAAAATGAATTAATTAGGCCATAATTAATCCAAAAGTTAATTAGCTAGAAACATCCACCGTTTTAGCTAACCATAAATCAATAATTATAATTATGTGAATACTAACTTGCACCGTCAAGCCATCTTCTGCAACCCATAAGTGATCTGGTACTCTTGCAAGATGGTTCTTAAAATTGTCTCCATTAGGATCTTCAACCCAACAAGCAAGCATGCATAGAAACTGTTTAAAGTAGCAACCAGTAGAATTTAGCAATACTAAGATTATGTATGAACGAGGGTTATGTGAATAACACATATTCGAGAAAATTCAGGTACTCTTGTAAATTTTGAAAAAAATATATATAATTTTGGTAACTTTTTTATTAAAAATTGTAATCATAATTTTTATATCCAAATTTGAAGATTTTTTATATCTAACTTTATATAATGAAATTGTAATTTTTTTGTAGACTCGTTACATACAAAATCTATATACACTTATAACATTTTATGAAAAAGTTATAAAATTTTATATAAAAAAACTATAATTTTTCTGACTGCTATAATTAGTTATATATTTCAATGCCATTACCTATAAAGAT
Source organism: Saraca asoca (assembly GCA_026873985.1). Taxonomy (NCBI): domain Eukaryota; kingdom Viridiplantae; phylum Streptophyta; class Magnoliopsida; order Fabales; family Fabaceae; genus Saraca; species Saraca asoca. Next base: position 12,500 of record JANHAO010008677.1, on the reverse strand, counting down.
CTAATTCATACATAAATAAACTCAAATTTCAAGAAGTATGAGTTAGGAGCACTAATTTCTTTATTTCTCAAGATAGACAACGTATCTCATTTCTTTATTTTTCAAATTGTGTGCAAGTTAAATGACTATATAAGAGACTTATAATAAAGTCCTCAAGATAGACAAGTGTAACATAATATATCTACATATTGAGGGAAGAAAGTTTAATTTAATTAATTACATATTAGTTTCCTTTTTTTTTCTATTGACATATGATCACAATTAATATTATACCTTTTCGACAGAACCAATGGTTATGTATCTACTATTTTCATCTTCATACTGAAAGTAGTTTATTGTTACTTGCAGAGCCTTCTTCCTGATCTACTTATTGAAGGGCCAACGAGTAAGTAAAGGTTCTATGATAAAGTAAGTAGTATTCCAAAACAGGTCTTGTATAAAGTTACGATTATGCAAACGATCTTCCTGAAACATTTAACGATATGTATGATTAGGTACTACTAAATAATGCAGAAATCATGTATTTAAATTGAGAAAAATAATCATACCTTTGCACATCGATGGCGTACTTGTCGCCAGTTGATTTGGTGATAAGGTTCAGTGAGGAGTTCCTCTCCTAATGCAAGAGCTAGAGGAGTGATTGGAGCAACAAACCTTTTTCCATATAAATATGACATTGACCGTGTAACTCTATTTACATCAACAATATATGAAACACTGTCACATGCCACATGTCTCATGTACCTTTACAAGTATAATAAAATAACATTAATGTAAAAGAAAATGGGATACATTGCTTGTAACATCTTATAAGGTTAACAACTACTATAGAAATACATTTTGACGTCAGTTATTTCATACATATTTCATCAATTTGGAGACCGAAGTCTATCTCAATGACGTGGTAAGTTAAAATAATCTAGGTTGATTTTTTAACCAACGTTTAAAATAAGAAACGATGTCAATTTTTAATATAAAGTTGACGCCTTTTTATTTAATAAAAAAATTTATACGTCAATTTTTTTTATAACAAATCAACGCCTTTTTCCAACTAAAAATGTCAATTTTATATAAGAAAGCTAGCATCTTTTTTTTTACCACTGAAAATATTAGTTTTATAAAAGAGACTACATCTTTAGTGGAAAAAAAAAGTTGATTCTGCATAAAAACCGACATTGTTTTCCTTAAAAAAATAAAAAAATTTGTTGCTAGCTACATTTTTTACAAGAACCTATTGCTATTTACATTATTGAATAAACAACCATCGAACCAAATTCTATAATCACCCAACATAATCTCAATTTCAATAACTTCAAACATTTTATTGAATTAACAAAAACTTCAAGATATTACAAAACTAATTAAAATCAAAACATGTCAAATTAACAAAAAGTCTATACATAATAATTATTTACTTATGTTCAAAGTAAATTCCCTCAATTGTTCTTATCCTTTAGTTAAGGCCCCATGATCCATTAATTGAAAATAAATGGCAATTTGCATTACGTATTGGTGGAATCAATCAAAATTCTTTATGTCATTTGAAAGGGTTATATAAGATAGAAAAGGAAACCAACAAGTGTATAATTAGAAGAAATTTATACCAAGCTTTGAAATATCTTTTTGAAGTATAGCAACAACTACACAACCATGGAGAAATGCATAAATATATAGTGAAATGCATATATAAGTACTTATCAAGAGTCACTTAAAGTGATAGTATTATTATAGTTCATTGTATTTGGAGTTTTAAGCATGTGAGTGAAACAAACACATAATCAAGTATAAGCTCTAAACTAAAGATTATACACACACACACCATAAACATATAATCAATTACCTTTAATTTTTCCTAATTTTTTTTTCACTATGAGGATCTTCAACCCATATCCCTTCACTATGATCATCTCACACATAGAACTCCTCTAAGTTTCTTCATTATTGATCAAAGGTATATCTAAAGCAAAAGGAGAGATCTCCTCAATATCATTATTTAAGTCTTCTTCATCCTCGTCAGCAACAATCTATCTTGTCCCTTAAAGAACTGCATACCACTTCTTATTAACAGGGTTTATGATATAAAAAAAATCTATTTTTTCTTGGGATGTCATTATGAATAGTTCCTCCTTATGACCCTCCCATTTAAGATCCATCAACGTGAACCCTAACTCATCAACTTAGATGCCATTATTATTCTCAACCCATTTACATCATAACATAGGCACTCTGAATTTGATGTAGTCAAGCTCCTATATATCTACTAAGAACTTGCATTGAGTGAGCCACCAATTAAAAATTGACCCCACTATTTTGTATAGTACTTCTATCATCTTGTCCTTTTATGCAGAAAGAATACCCATTAATGTCATATTCATGATAAGATAAGACCATTATGTGAAGCCAATGGACTAACCATCTTGTAGTCTCATAAACATTAATCAATATTTGTGCCAACTAAAAATGAATTTGATTTTGAAACCAATTGATGAAGGAGTGGTTGTGTTTAGCTTATACCCGTTGTTCATTTTTTCCATGATTTTGCTCTCTTGTAAGGGTCATATGTTCATCCAAGGCTCCACCTTTTTACTATTATATAGGATGTAAATGTGTGCTTGTATCCACATTTCACAATTGATGCTCACCACTCGGGTCCCTAGTTACCTGAGATTTTTCCCTCAGGACAAGACTTAGTAACTCTAGTAGCTCCTACATTTGAGAAGTATTCACTATAGAACTCAACAACCTCTTTAGCTATGTAGCTTTCAATAATACATCCTTCAAGCCAATGCTGATTCCTCACATACCCTTTTAGGATTTTTCATATATCGATCAAATGGGTACATCCACCTCAAATAAACTGGTCTATAAAGTTTTTTCTCTCTCACCAAATAAACAACTAGATGCACCATGATGTTAAAAAAGGAAGGTGGAAATACATCTCAAGTTGACATAGTATAAAAATAACTTCCCTTTGCAAGTCATCCAATTTCTCAAGATTAACAACTTTGTTAGATATTACATTAAAGAAAAAAACAAAGTCTAGTAATGACATGTCTCACATATTTAGACAATATTGATTGGATAGCCACCAGTAACAATTGTTGCATCAAAGCATAACAATCATGAGACTTCAAATTGACAAATTTCACAATTGATACTCACCACTCAGGTCCCTAGTGTACCCTTACATGAGATTCTTCCCTCATGACGAGACTTGCAAACTCTGATATCTTCTACATTTGATAAGTATTCATTGGAGAACTCAACAACCTTTTTAGTTATGTAGCCTTCAACAATACATCCTTTAGGCCAATGTTGATTCCTCACATATCCTTTTAAAATTTTCATATATAGCTCAAACACTGGTCTACAAAGTTTTATCTCTTTCACCAAATAAACAACCAAAAGCACCATAATGTCAAAAAAGGAAGGTAGAAAATACATCTCAAGATGACGCAGTATAATAATAACTTTCCATTACAAGTTATTCAATTTCTTAAGATCAATGACTTTGTTACATATTTTATTGAAAAAAAAACAAAGTCCAGTAATGGTGTGTTTCATATAATTAGGTAATATTGATTGGATAGCCACCAATAAAAATTGTCACCAAAGCATGACCATCATGAGGCTTCAAACCAATTAATTTCAAATCTTTCAATTATACGAGGCTTCTGATGTTTAAAGAATACCCCTATGGCACCTTAACATCATGTGTACACTCACAAAATCTTGTTTTCTCCTTTCTAGACATAGTGTGACAAGTTGGAGGCAAATACATACATTGACTAATCGAGCTTGTCAATCGGGCTCTCCAAGTTGGTTAACCAACTAGTGTTAGGCAGCACAAAAAACCTGGCACATGGAATTCAAGAAATCAAAATCCTAGTGTAGCCAAAAGGTTCTTGAGAGTTGAAACGTCGACAGTAGAAATGGGTCAATGTAGCCCAACTTGATTTTTGGCCTAGACCTAACTAAGTTTAAATAAGGTTTGGACTGGCTAATTAGGCCTAAGGATTGGGTTTGGACAAAAAATTAAGCCCAATTTTTAAGTAGCAGGGTTCAGGCTTACATTTAAAAAACTAGAATCTTGTCTAGTTTATACAAATATTCAGATTTTTAGGAATCACTATTTTTTTTGTTACAACATGAACAAGGACACATGACCAAACAAAAAAATACAAGACCTATTAAGATAAGACTAAAAAAATGGCATGATTTATTCACAAAACAAAAGATTAAGACAGTAAAAAAAAACACAAGACTATTGAAACATGAAGCACAAAATAAGAATTGGCTTATAACTATTGACTTGAAATTTCCATAAACTAATTGTTATAGGTATTTTTTGATACTGCTCGAAATCGGCTGGCAAAGGCCCGATAGGAGATGAGTTTGAATAAGGAAAGCCTAACCAGCCCCAAAGCTAAGGTCGCTCAAAAGTACCAAACCACCAACTACATGCTTAGAGCACAGAACAAGGCAGAAGCCCTGGCTCACATAGTTAACAATTCGCCTTACATGAGCTCGCATTGCCTAATGCAAGCTCGATGTAGCTAGCCAAAGGCTAGCAGCGACCCTAGATCAAGAGTCCCACCTTATGGGATGCAACATCTCACCTAACTAGAAGCTCACCGAGAGTGAACCTAAAGCAAGCACCCTCTCAAATTCAACTTGTGGGGCCGATTTGTACGAAGCAGCTAACAAGGACCCACACACAAAAGGCAATTTGCAGAAGCTGAATTGTAGAAGCCATACTTGCCACATACATTTGTTATTTCATGCAACATAAATACAACATGTAAAATTACATTTGTAACCTCCCAGCCTTTATAAATGAGAGGGAGAGATCAATGTAAAGTGGGCTAAAGAACATATACTGTAACTCTGCTAAATTTTTTATAGAAATAAAAAAATACCATGGACATAGGGATCGATACTGTCTAGTTTTAGCTAAACCACATATGGTTCTTCCTCCTTCTCCCTGCTTTCACTGATTTTCTTGCTTTTCCTAATCGAGTTGCAGCTTGGGGATACAAGAACTACTCCTGTTAACTTACCAAATTTCACCATTAACATCTTTGGTGCTAGAAGGATCTATATTCTGGTTGATTTTGTATTTGGTCAATCTTCTGTGCAATCACAATGGTTAGAGGAAGAACCACCAGAAGTTCAAGCACTCTAATTGATCAGAATATAGGTGCTCCCACTATTGGTATTACCACCAGTTTACCCCCCGAAACTCATCGCTAGCCTGCTGTTGCTCATGGAGCCAATGAGGTGCAGATAGGTCACCAACTCTAGCAAATGTTTGAGAATATGGTAAGAGAGTTGGAAAATGCAATTAAAGTGTTGACACAAGCACAAACCCTAGGCATATGAAAATAAGCTGAGATCACTGCACAACTTTAGCAACTATATGAAAAAGCCCAATAGGAAAAGTCTACGGGTCAAACACATCAACACTCTAACTTAGCTCGCTCCAACAATACGATAGTCAATGATGTAGAGGCTCACATCGAGTTGAGAGCTCAAACAGGTCTAGCTAGGGAAATACTTCAAGTCACTTCTCCCATGACCTGAAGATAAAAGAATTGTCCAAGAGTCTAAAGTGACTAGAGGAGTGCCCTCGAGGTCAAGATGATCAAGCTTACGACAAGGGTAGCTTGCCATTCTCCAAAGAAATTGAAGCACGACCTCTCCCTCACAAACTTAAGGTTCCCATGATTTGCAATATGATGGGAATAGTGACCCATGCGACCACCTAGATGTGTTTAATGTCCAGATGGACCATTAGACAATTGATCCTTTAAGGAAATGTTGTGTCTTCCCAGCTATATTTGGAGGCATAGCTCAAGCATGGTTCAGAAGCCTCCCAGCTCACAGTGTTAGTAGTTGGGAAAAGTACCAAAAGAAGTTTATCAACCAATATTGAGCACTGAAGAGGTAGCTCGCACCTTCTTGTCATCTCACGATGATCATTCAGTGTAAGCATAAATCACTAAAAGATTACAAAATCAGGTTCAAGCATGAAGCCAATTATGTAGAAAATCCCTTAGAGGAGAATATCTTGACAATGATCTTCGTAGGACTCCACAAAGATGAAAAGCTGTATAAAAGGCTATACAAGTCCCCAATAAGACATCTAGTTGAATTTTACGAACAAGCTACAAAATAGATTAGATGAAAGGAGAACTTTGGCCTCCGGAAATCCAATCAAGTGGACAACGTCAAAAAGAGGAGCAATGACTAGAATGGCAAGGGTGGTCAGAAGTGTGAATCTAGTAGCCAGCTTATAAAGAAGCCTAGGACTATACAACCTTAGCATCAAGGTCGCCATGAAAGCTACAACGTTCTGTTTGATACCCAAGATAAGAATTTTGTAGTGGAAAGAGGCAAGGAAGACTTTGGAAAGCCTAATCCCCTATGGACTCCCAGCAAACTCAGAAATAAAGATATGTTCTATGCCTATCACTACGAGGTTGGGCATAACACCTCAGAGTGCTAGGCGCTCAGGGATGCTATAGAGGATCTTATCAAAAGAGGCCGCCTGCAAGATTATGTGGTCCAGCCTTCTGAGTCACAACCTCAGCTACCCCTGTGAACTGTCGACTGAGAGCAGGGGCCCTCAATTAAAACCATATTTTAATGTTGTAATCTCGATCGAAAGTTAATGAAAGTGCCCCAAATCTTCCAGTTTGATAATTTTTAGTAAAATGCTATACAAAAAGAAAGTTATTCTATGTTGACAAAGTCAAGTTTGATTTCATTACCAGCTTTTTAGCTAGGCATGGAGGCATTAAAATAAACTCAAATCTAGCAAGAGCTATGAGCTCGCTGAGGTACAGAGGTGCTAAAATAAACTCAAATCTAGCAAAAGCTATAAGCTTGTTGAGGGGCTAAAATCAAGTCAGATCCAGCAAGAGCTAAGAATTTGTTGAGGTATGGAAGTGGTAAAATAAATTCATTACTCACTTGAGTAATGTTATATACAAAAATGGGTTCAAGGACTCACGGCCCCAGGATGCTAGAGATACTCTGCGAAGTTTCGCTTCATCCAGCGAGAAGCGACATTGCAAGATTGTCCTAGCTCCATCCTCTGGATAGCAAGCCTCGCCTCATGAGGTAGCGATGCAATGGAGTTATTTAGATAATCCCTCTAAGCGGCCTTCACCACAAGATAGTGATCTAACAACCTCATGACCCAATGAGAAGGTCACAAGACTAACTCGTTAGGCAGCCGATCATTCTACCTAAGTCCGCTACCTTGCTACAGTAGCACCAAGCTTGCTACAATGGTTCCCGCAATGCCCTCGAGCCAAGAATCCTTGATTAGGATGCCCCTCGCTTGGCACGATGACATCAAGCAGTAGATGCTGACAGACACAAGCCTACGACCAACCTAGGGGGGCCTACCCCACAGCTTACATTCTGTAGTAGTCGAATTGTAACCTCTTTATTGTCTTTCCCATTTATGGTTTGATGTAATACAACTGTAGTTTGTAATTAATGCATGCAACCCCTCTGTCCTCTATAAATAAGATTATCTTGTTAGAAAGGAAAAAAGGAGAAGAACTCTGTTAGTAGAAACTCTGCTAAAATCACTTCTTGCATACTAATAAAATCTCCGTCGAGGACGTAGGGTCCAGTGCCACCCAGATTTAGCCGAACCATGTTAAACTTGCTGCTTCATTGCCTCTTCTTCCTCTCTATCCATCTTTCCTCGAATTCCAGAGACAACATTATTTCCCTGTGCTAATCCCCATTGACTGAAGTTTGAGTTCTCTATACGAACTGAATTTCACTGTCAATATTTTGGCACCATCTATGGGGAACCATCAGCTCTCTGAGATCCTTGTCGAAGCCCAACAATGGCCAGAGGAAGAACGACCTAGAGTTCTACCATTCCAGATTCCCAGCATCATATTGCTGCACCCGAAACTTAGGAGGCTCAGATGCCTGATCAATCCCAATCGGCACTTGAAATTACTGTTAGAGAGTTGGTAGAAACTGTTAAAGTGTTTCCTTAGGCACAGGCACAAAATGCTCAAAGACAAGAAGAAGTCATGGTGCAGCTCCAGCAGCTTCATGAAGAAGCTCAGAGAGGCATTCGCAATGATAGCAATGACCAGTGACTGGAGGGCTCGCAACGAGCGAAAAGCTCTGCCCCTTAGCATGAAGGACAATGTCCCATGATGGAGGAGGTTCTCCAAAGGCTGAAACAGTTAGAAGAGCATCCGTAACCTCAGGGCCGCCAACCCCGCAATGAGGAGACCTCCCCATTTTTTTTGGAGATCAAGGTGCAATCTCTCCCACAGAAACTCAAAGTGCCCGCTATCTCGTTGTATGATGGGAATAATGATCCGAGCGACCACCTGGAAGCATTCAATTTTCAAATGGACCTCTAGACAGTCAAACCCCTAGTGAAGTGCCATGTCTTTCCAGCCATATTAGGGGCAACGCCTCGGGCATGGTTCAGGCACCTCCCGATTTGTAGTATCGACAGTTGGGAGGAATGCTGAAGGAAATTTGTTGATCAATGCTGAGCATTGAAGAAGTAACTCATGCCTACTTGCCATCTCGCAATGATCTTCCAGCACAAGGATGAATTGCTCAAAGACTATGTGAGCCAATTCAGGCATGAGGCTAACTCCATAGAGAACCCCTCAGGGGAAAGCATTTTGATGGCCATCTCAGCAGGACTTTGCAAAGATGGCAAGCTGTACAGGAGCCTCTACAAGTCCCTTGCTTGAGACCTCGCCGAATTCTATGATCAGGCAACCAAACAAATAAGATGGGAAGAAACCTTCAGAATGGAGGAACCAAAGCATAAAGGGGTCCACAGTGGTCCCTCCATAAGTAAAAAGAGGGGTAGTGAGAGTCACGACAACCCTACTCCTCATCTTGCAAAGAAAGCAAAAATAGCATCCTGTCAGACACACAGGAAAAAATCTTTGCCATAGAAAGGCACAAAGAGGACTTTGGAAGGCCCAGATTGATGAGAGCCATTGCCAAGTCCAAAGACCAAAGCAAATTTTGTGCTTATCATAATGAGGCTGGACACACCACCTCAGAGTGTCGGACACTAAAAGATGCTATAGAAGGCCTCATTAGAAGAGGTCGATTACAGGATTATGTGGTAAGACCATTAGGGCAGCGCACTTAGTAGGCTCAGCAAGTTATCACCCAAGAGCTTAAGCCCTCCATCAAAACCATATTCTGATCTTGTAACTTCCATCTGTTGTCGATGGTGTCTAGTTGTATCGATTATTGTACGCCGAATCAATGAAAATTGCTGATTGGCTAAGCATTATGTAGACAAAAAGTCATTACTTCATCTTTACCTCTTTGCTACAACGAATGGTTTTCAGCTCGCTACAGCGTCACTACAGTACTATCTCTATAACAAATGGTTCTCACCTCGCTACAACATTATTGCCTCAGCAAATAGTTTTCACCTTGCTACAACACAACTCAAAACAAAATTGAGGGTGAGACGGCCCTTGAGCCTACCTCATGGCTTCGAAAACAAAATCTCAAAGCAACACCTGAGGGTGAGATAGCCACTGAGCCTACCTCATGGTTACGAAAACTCAAACAAAACAAAAACTCAACGAATAATTTTCACCTCGCCACAACAAAACAAAACTTCAACAAAACAAAATCCTAGCCACCAGCCCACTACGGCATAAAGAAATTGAAACAAAATCATCGTAACTTCTTGCAGCTCTCATGCAGATGAATTTCTCGCAGCTTGCATATAGATAAATTTCCCACAACTCTCATGTGGACGTATCTCTCATATCTCAAACGAGATCTCTTTGGCGTAGCTTGCATGCGACCTCTCTTTCACTCACAATGAGCTGAGTAATCAGAAAAATAAAGCACAGCTGATTGGCCAAAAAGAGGAATTTCATTAATCATCAGAAATTTACTTACAGCGACATGTGAAGCATCTGTTACAGTATCGGAAAGAAGAAAAGCTCATACAGCAAAAAGACCTCAGCCAGCGAGGCAAAATTACGTCAAAAGAAGAAGTGAAAAAACAAAGGCAAAGAGCTCGGCGACTCGACACGACCATTCTGGCAAGAACAAAAAATCAGTCATAAAGCTCATGCTTACAAAAAAGGACATCAACTCCAAGTTCCTCCTACTTATTCCCTCCAACACCTCCCCCTGAGCTAGGCTAAGAGCAAATCAAAAAGTCGTAGCCGCTTGGCCAAGGTGCTGCACTATAAGCAACAACTGGAGGAGGTAGCCCGAAGTCAACATAAGATCTCCTAGGAGCCCGCCAGGTGGATCCTGCTATGCAGCCACGTGCAACGGGCTATCCATGTCTCTTGGCACTCTGTAACAGGCCATCCATGTCTCAACAAGCTTTGCCGGAAGCCAAGACACCAAAATAACAAAGGCTCTTCAGTCTTCTTCATTGAGTTTCTTTAGGATGAAAGAAAGAATGCTTCAGGCTATAAATAGACCCGCTCAGCCCTTTGAAGAATCCAGAAGGAATCTGATCCTGGTCTTCATCCAATGGCCCGAGATGAGCAATGATGCCATGCCAACGACCAAAAATTGCAAATAGCATAAAGCATGGCCTAAAGCAGAATAGAAAGACATTTGACATGACACTTCGGTCAAGGAAAGACACTGACTGAAGATATGAATCAAGCCTCGAAAACTTACAACTCCCGATCTGTAAAGCAAACTGAGAGTTGGGGGGCTTATATTATATACAAAAATGGGTTCGAGGACTTGTAGCCCTAGGATGCCAGAGATACTTTGCATAGTTTTGCTTCGTCCAGCGAGAAGTGGCACTGCAAGGATGTCCCAGCTCCATCCTCATAATAGCAAGCCTCGCCTCATGAGACAGCGATACAGTAGAGTCATTCGGACAATCCCTCAAAGTGACCCTCGTCGCAAGACAGCGATCCAATGACCCTGCGACCCAATGAGAAGGTCACAAGACTAACTTGTCAGGCAACCGATCATTCTATCCGAGTTCGCTACCTCGCTATAGTAGCACCAAGCTCACTACGGCGGTTCCTGCAATGCCCCCAAGCTAGGAATCCCTGTTTCAAACACCCAGCATCTCATTTGGCATGGTGACACTAAGCAGCAGATGCTGACAGACACAAGCCTACGGCCAACCTGGGGGGCCCACCCCACAGCCTACATTCTGCAATAGCCGAATTATAGCCTCTTTATTGTTTTTCCCATTTATGGTTCTATGTAACACAACTGTAACTTGTAATTAATGCATGTAACCCCTCCTTCCTCTATAAATAGGATTGCCTTGTTAGAAAGGAAAAAAGGAGAAGAACTCTATAAGCAAAAACTCTGCTAAAATCACTTCTTGCATATTAATAAAATCTCTACCATGAACGTAGGGTCCGATGCCGCTCGGATTTAGCCGAACCACATTAAACTTGCTATTTCATTGCCTCTTCTTCCTCTCGGTCCGTCTTTCCTTGCATTCCAGAGACAGCATTGGTTCCCTAAACTCATCCTCGTTGACTGAAGTTTGAGTCCTCCGTATGAACCAAATTTCACCGTCAACAAGTAACAAGATTGTTGTGGTGTAGCTTGCTAGGTGTAGCTCTCATGTGACCTACCTATATACTCATTATCAATTGAGGCACTCTGATGCTCAGATTTGTTAACAAATATGACCAATTGGTTATCCAAATGTTACATTTAACCTTTATTCATAGGAATTTATGTTATCATTTGCGATATACAAAATATTTAGCTCAACATTCAAGAATCATGAAGAAAAGTTCATTCATTAAAAGCCTCAATGAGGTAAAATTACATCAGAAGATTTAAAATACAAATTAGAACAAGCCTATGGCTATTACATTTTAGAAATAAGACTGGCTTCTTAGAGATGAACTCTAACCAATAAGAGGATCAATGGGAGTTCGTGCTCCTCAATCTTCTTCTTGTCATCCGTTTTAGCTAAAAGCTCCTTTCCAGCTCTCTGCCCAGCATTAAAAATTCTAAAGAAGCAAAGAGATGCAATTGGAAAGGTTGAACTCCATGGCATAATCATGAGGAAATAATCCAAGATCTATACAAAATCCCCCAAAGTCCTTAAAGAAGGATCACCTATAGAGACTTCATATACGGCAAGCCACACATGCCTCATCAAAGAACAAATCATCAGAAACATAGGGAGCTTAGCTAAGGTACCCATTAGGTCACTCTAAGAAGGAAGAATAATTTCCCATGTCTTAAATAGACCAACCTGGTCTCACCAAAGAGCCCAAAAGAAATCCAATTACTCTTAATTAAATGGCTTGGAAGAAAATGAGGCTAACATGTCCGCAACTATAAGACACATACAGTAAAACGTATGGCCTAGAGCAGATGAAACGACAAGCTAAACATAAAGACTGACTACTTGACAATCTATAAATAAAGCCTTTGCCTGCAAAGTGAGCTAAGAGTTGGGGGGCTAACGTTATGGATTTTTTTTGGTATTGCTCGAAATGGACTGA
>JANHAO010008676.1:0-19048 GCA_026873985.1 Saraca asoca | reverse complement strand
AATTATTATTACTATCATTATTATTTTTATTTTTAAGGCATTACATAATTGCACTAATCATAAATATCTAACAGACATAACAAATTGACTTAACAGCCCACCTATAGGAAACCTACTACAAGTTTGACAATACACATATCATATCAATGCATATAATTTACTTTAACTAATAGACATATATATCATTACCTTTGCCAAAAATTCAACAGAGTTTCCTCTATTTTTTGAACATCTGGCCACATGGTCCACATGAAAAATATCAAGGGCTACACGCCCATCAAACCTGTATGACAACATAATATTAAACAGTGGCCCAGACTACTATATTCCTGTCCTACTGGGCAGCCAGGCAACATATATACATATAATCCTACCAAGTGTATTGGAGTCCTTTATATACCCCAGACAATAACCCCACCTTACTCACACCTAACCAGGCCGATACAAATATTGTAAGGGTTATCAAAATAAATTCATCACCTTTTTTTTTTTAATATGCCATTCAACATGATGTATCATAACATATAATAGAAAATTAATCAATTTTGGGTATGCCATAATTAGAACCAAAACCACAAGTAGAACATGGCTTGGTCGTATCCTCAAGCACAATCGTTTTCTTTCTTTATTTTATTTATTGTTCTTGAACAATATGATTTCTTTTATATCAATGAATTGAGTTTTTATTTCTATTATGCCTAAGTAAATTTCTATTCTAGGATTGAGATTAGTCCAATTATGATTCTTTGGCACTATTGATAAAATTAGGTATTTTCTGTTGGAATTTCCCTTGGAATATTCTAAAGGATCAATTTCCGTTGGAATTTTCATTGGAATTTTTTTCCTATAAAGTTTTCCATCGGAATTTCCCTTGGAATATTCCAATAGACAAATTTTCTTTGGAATTTTTGTTGAAAATTTTTCCGACGGAGTTTTCCATTAGAATTTCCCTTGGAATATTCCAAAAGTTTAAATTTCGTTGGAATTTCCTTTGGAATATTCCAAGGGGAAATTGATTAATTTCCTTTAGAATTTCCATTGGAATGACCTCATTGAAATATTCCAAGGGGATCAATTTTTATTGGAATTTTCGTTGAAATTTTTTCCAATGGAAGGTTCTGTTGGAATTTCCCTTGGAATATTCCAAAGGACGAATTTCTGTTGGAATTATTTTCCAACAGAATTTTCCATTGCAATTTCCCTTGGAATATTCCAATGGGGTCAATTTCCATTAGAATTTCCGTTGGAATTATTTTCCAATGGAACATTCCATTGAAATTTCCCTTGGAATATTCCAATGGATGAAATTCTGTTGAAATTTTCATTGGAAAATAATTCTAACTGAAGAAATTCTGTTGGAATTTCTGTTAGAATATTCCAAGGGACGAAATTCTGTTAGAATTTTTGTTAGAATATTCCAAGGGACGAAATTCCATTGGAATTTTTGTTAAAATATTCCAAGGGACGAAATTCTATTAGAATTTCCATTGAAATATTCCAAGGGACAAAATTCCGTTGAAATTTCTGTTGGAATATTCTAACCGACGAAATTTCGTTGGAATATTCCAACGGAGGAAGTTTTGTTGGAATTTCCCTTGGAATTTCCAACAGACTAAATTTCCTTTGGAATATTCCATTTTTCTTGTAGTGCTAACATTTTAAGGGCTAGTAATGAAATAGGGATGGCATTCATCAAATATTGTCCATGCTTCTCCATCACATGGGTGGCACATAACCTTAAGCTCATAATGAGTTTTTTTATACCAAGTGATGTGTTTTGTAAGCTTTTAAGACATATATAGTCTTTAAAGCCTTAGTGTTAAAGGGAGGTAACACAATATCTTGCATGATATGCCTTTCTACTTCTCACCGCCATCCTTTCTAGATTTGTATCAAAGAATGATGACAAATTGAATACTTAATTTGATCTTTGTTCTCTTAATAATAAATCATACAATCATTGGCACATACATCTATCTTCTTATACTTTAAACTAAATTTTTGAACCATTTTCTTGATCTTGTAAAAATCCTTAAGCATAATAGCATCCTTAGGTAAAAGTTCTTTTATTACCTTTAAAATACAATTAAAACAATTTACACTCAAGTTAAATTTAACTTTGATATTCAACAACCTTGACACCACTAACAAAGCAATGCAAGTTTTACAACCCTCATATAATGGCTCTTTTGCAATGCTCAACAAATCATAAAATCTTTGAACATCAATATCTAAGGGATCATCATCGAGGTTTGAAAAATCTGGGTCATAATTTTGATATGCATCCTTACTCCAATCAAAGTTGGGTTAAAATTAGGTCCAACTACTTCAATCACCTTGGTATGATAGGGATTACAAGGTCCTTCTGTTGTGCCTAAATTAACATGGTTATTAGAAAGACTAACATGATTACTAAAAGGATAAACATCATTTTTTAAAGGCTTTCCATGTGAGTTCTATTGGTGATAAATGGCAATAAAACCATGCCTATAAAGGTGCTTCTTCACCCTTTTATGTCAATAAATACTTCACTTTCACAGTTAAGACAAGGATACCCAATCTTCCCACAAGACATAAAATTTGGATATGATTGTGCAAATTCTACAAATTCTTCTATAATATTTATGAAGTCAACACTCAAACATTTTTATCTTGACAATTGTCTATTATACATCTAAGCATGCTCTAATTTATCCATGCCTACTATATATATAGAAGTTGAAATAACTAATCAAAGAGTTGGCAAAGTTCTTATAAATTATAACCATATCATTTCCCCTTATGCATATATAAATTGAAGAATACATATTGAATGAGCATCCCTAGAAGAGAAATAGTTTAACTTTTGTATGTTCAATTTAGTCATTTTTAAACTTAAAAATAATTCTTTTTTACAACTAAACAAATAAAATAACTTTAACTAATTTTGATTAATTCATAAGTTAGAATGAAGTATCAAAAACCAACACCAGATATACTATTTTATATGAAGTTCAACCAACAACCACCAGTAGAAGATGTCATTAAATATGTTAATAAAAAAAGTAGCATACCTTTAACTTTAGGTAAGATAGTGAATTTAAGCCTTAAAAGGAGCAACATTGACCAAATTAACCCTATACAATACATAGCACAATATGAACTTCAAATTTTATTTTAGCTAGTAAGGATTGCTCACTACTAGAATAGAGCAGTTAAAAAAATGGAATTGCAAGGAAGATCAATTTAAGATGAATTGATTTTAGGTGAAATGGGACAACAAAACATAATTGTATAGAAAGAAACTTGAAAGATGAAGTCTCCGCATATTTCTAATTGTAATTTTGTCACATTATTTTTTAATATATTGGTCTATCTTGAATCCTAATGCCTAATCCAACAAACTCAACAATTGTTTTTTAGCTTTTATGGCCCTATATATACAATTAAAAAAAAAGATGCAAACTTCTTCTTATATGAGCAAGAAAGGAAATTAAAAATGATCATAAATGCAAGTAACTACAATGGATTAAATCAATGAATAAGGACATTTATCATGCTCTTCAACTTCAGTTAAATGAATTATATGAAAGAGGATATTAAATAATTATAATGATGCAAATTTTGAAACACATGGAAATTGGAACATCAATATGAGGTAACTCCATTTTCTTATAAAAACAAGCCACATTAAACATGAGATAGGAATCAAGGTTTGCTTAAAAGATAGCAAGAGCACTGGGAGAGATAAGTAAAAAATATATATAACAAAAAACTTTAAAAAAATAAAAATTAGTAAGAAGGTAGATGAAGAATAAGCCATGGACAAATTAAGAATGCACATCCCAAATGCTTACAAAGAAAACAAAAGAAGCAAAGGCAAATGTACTAAAAGCATTTAGACATGCCTGTTAGCATGCTTCTAAGCATGAGAAAGTAAAATATAACATCAATTAACAAATAGACAAGCTAAATATTTCATCATTCAAACCATCCTATTTCCAAGAGCATAAAAGACCAGCATTTCTTTTCCTTTTTTTTTTTTTTGGAGAAGAATAATAAAATGTAAGGTTAAGATGCATATCTAATATAACTTGTAAATATGAGAAAATAGAAAATTGCTCCTTTTTAGTGGTTGTATTCAAGCTAGAAACAAAACCTGCCAATTTCAATACAACCCAGAAGCAAAGGAAAAACTGCTATAAAATTCCGTCTAGTTACATTGAATAGTGTGAATGTAAAGATGTGGATGGATCAAATGATAATAAATAAAATATAGATTCATCAAGTAGGTGGGGTGTCAGTGGTGCAAAAAGAATTCCAACAAATTCATAGTGACGTCATTTACTCCATTAAATTCTCAATACCCACATTGCACAAATTCACATTCATGAAAATGCACTTCATAATTTCATCAAAGAAACAATCTTCAGTAATAAAATCAAACATAATATCGATACAAATTACAAAGCAATTGGGTATATGAATCAGTAACAATTTCATTTACAATGGCAAAGCAACGATGGCCATTGGCAATTGTCCACCATCTCAAGCAGTTGCTAGCAATCATTTATCATCGGTGAGTCAGGTGGTGAATCAATGATGTTAACCTTTAGTGAGACCTAATGCTTTGGCTATTCTCTTACTAAATTAATGAAAAAAGGTACAAAGAAATCCATAAAATTATTCATTTCTTGCTAGCTCTTTGTGATGGCTCAGCAAGGCCTTTGTCCTTTGCTAAATTTGGCAACAAATAGGTTCGTAGCTAATTCTCTAGCAAAAGGTTAAAAAAATTAAGATCAATTTTTTTTTCTTTTTCCTTGCTAATTGCCATTTTTAGTGAAGGAAATGGTCCTTGGAAAAAGTCTGTCGCTAAACCTCATTTCTTGTAGTGAATAGAGGAATGGGATATAGACAAAATGGAGGTTAATTCTAGGCAAAATCATAAGCTATTATACAGTAGTTGAATGATTGCATAGAAAACTCATAGAGTGCATAGGAATAGGGGAAATGAAGGTGCAAAATCTAGGAATGTGAATCTCATCTTCAAGTTCACAACTCTAGATCAAGGTTTGAGGTTTTGGGTGATAATGATATCTTTGAGAAGGAAAATAATAAGCATTTAGAGAATATGTTTGATAACACCCCTATCTATACAGTAAGCCACCAAGGAATTCTCTTAGAAACCAAAATAAATCTAAGAACTGAAACCATGTAGCTAAAACCTATCCTAACCAAATTTTCTCACATAACCAATCCTGTAATGCAAACCTATCAAATGGCTAGTTTGTTTGACCTAAAACCGAAACAACTTAAATAGACCCTAGTCCCACACCCATTCATGCCAACTAAATACCCAAAATAAGTTTAACTCGTATGAGAATCAAGAAAATACTAACCTAAACACCTAGATCACTCATTTCTCCTACCCTTGACTTAAACCAAATTTCTCAACCTTTCCTATGGACTTTTGCCCATGACCACTAATTGATTGTTTCCTCAAAGAATCTCAAATCCCTTGACATTGTGACTAATGTTGCTAATGACAAGGATCAAGTGGTTAATGATGCTCAAATTGATGGCAATAAGAATGTAAGGGTAGCAGATATGGATATTTTCTATGTTTGTTTCATTTCTATTATATTTTTCTAAAGTTTACGAATATTTGGGTTTAGAGCTATCATGGGGTAGGTAATAAGGAGTTTGTGAGTCATGTTCATGCAATTATAAGGCATCATAATCTTGACATTATAGTGTTGCTTGAAACTAAAATCTCTAGTTAGAAAGGTAAAGCTATCTTGAATGTACTAAGATTGGCCATATATAAATTTGTTGAAGGTAATGGATTCTTTAGAGGTATCTGGATGGCTTAAGAAAGCTCTAGAGTTTTAGTTTCAATTTGATTTTATAACTTATAATTTTTTCATTATAGAGTAAAGGCTAATGATGGAATAGAGTTATTGTTTACTACAATTTATGCAAATTCTACCTATGACATGAAGACCAAGCTAAACTCCAATATTTTGAAGGCCTGGTTTTTGGTAGAGGATTTCAATGATATAATGGAGCCAAGTGAGAAGAAGGGGGGGGCTTCCTTTAATTGGCATTGAGACAACACATTTAAGGATAAAATAAATTAGTGCAGTCTTATAGATGTTGAGGTTCAAGGGGTAGATTCACTTGGAAAAGTCCTCTAATTGATGGTTATTCCTATTTATTCCAAAAGCTTGATAGAGTTTTATGTAAAGTTGAAAAGAGACTAAAGTTTGGTGAAGCTCTGGGGCAAATTCTTCCTCCTATGTTCTCTAATCATTACTCAATTTATTTTTTCAATTATATGGTAGTATGCATTCTAAGGAGAATAAGCTTTTCAAATTTGAAGCAGCTCGGCTGTCTCATGGTGATTTCCATAATTTCCTTACTAACCACTAGAATAAGCATATGGATATCGTGGAAGCTATTGTTAACTCCAGTCCAACTCTCTTGAAGTGAAATAAATCGATGGTCACATAAACAAAAGAAAGAAATAAATTTTGGAAAGAATAGGTAGCACTCAAAAGGCTTAAGAATCCAAGTTCAATCCTTACTTGCGTGGCTTGGAGAGTAAATTTGAAGGCTGAGTTGTCCTAAACCTTGAAACAAGAAGAAATCCTATGGCATCAAAATAAAAGTTATTTGTTTTAATCACTAGTTTTTTTCATAATCTTTTTATGGAGGAGAATGGTACAAGGGATCAGGTAAATTTTTCCATTTCTTATTCTAATTTGTCTGATTTTCAAAATGCTATGTTGACCAGTAATGTTTCTTTAGAAGAGATCAAAAAAGTAATGTTCTCTATGTGCTAGAGAAGATGGTTTTCCTACCATTTTTTATCAAAAAAATTTGGATATGGCAGGGAGTAGTGTCTATGACTTTGTTAAAGAAGTTTTCAAAGGAAGAAATTTAGAAGATATCAATAGAACTTTAATTGTTCTTATTCCAAAAACTGAAAAACTTGAGTTTGTCAACCAATTTTGACGTATCACCTCATGCAATATAGTTTACAAATGCATTACGAAAATCATTGTAAATAGACTAAAGCCTATGTTAACTTATTTGATCTCCCCTTTTCAAGCTAGTTTCATCCAATGAGGTGTATATGAGACAATATAATTATTGATCAAGAAATGATTCATACCATGAGGAGAATAAGAGATAGGAATGGGTTTTTTGCTACTAAAATGGATCTTGAAAAAGCTTATGACAGACTAAATTGGGATTTTATTAAGTTTGTCTTGTGAACATTTGTATGAATGTTTCTTTTATTGAGCTTATCATGAAGTGTATTACTTCTACATCTTTGAATGTAATATGGAATGTTGTAAAATTGAGTATATAACCCCTCCGGAGGAGTGAGGCAAAGAAATCCTCTGTCTCTTTATATTTTTGTTTTATGTATGGATAGATTCTCCCACATAATTTGTGAAGCAGTCAAAGCTAAGAGGTGGTCTCTTATGAGAGTGGGTAGAAATGGCCTAATTATCTCTCACTTAATGTTTGCAAATAACTTAATTCTATTTGGTGAAGCTACTAAATCATATATTAAAATTATGCTAGAATGCCTCAATGTTTTCTGTGGAATCTTAGGCTAGAAGGTTAATTATAATAAAACTAATATTTTCTTCTCTAGAAATGTTAAATAGGAAGTTAGAAGGAATATTATGGAGAAATATGGTTTTTTTGCTACTACTAACCTGAGAATGTGTTTAAGAATTCCCCTCATTCATAAAAGAGTCACCAAATACACTTACAACCATATTGCCAAGAAAGTCCAAAATAAATTAACTAGTTGGAAGATGAAGTGTTTGTCTATAGCTAACATGGTTGTCCTAGCAAAATATGTGATACAATCTCTTCCTACCGATACAATATAAGTGGTTGCTATTCCTAATGTTACTTCAAAAAAGATTGAGAGATATCAAAGATCCTTCATATGGGATGATGATTTTAATGAAAAGATGACCTATACCATTCCTTGGAATACCCTCTATTAGCCTAAAGTTTATGGTGGGCTTGCTTTCAGCGATTTAAAAGACATGAATGATGCTTGTCTTCTAAAGCTTGCTTGGGAACTTATTACTAATTGCTCTATCTTTGGGCTAAGGTTTTGAAAGGAAAATATAGGAGTAACTATGAATGGTTTAGAGAGGATTAAGTGAAAATTTTTTATTTTATCTTGTGGAAAAGGCTTTGTAAAATTTGGCACTATATCTGGGATGGGATGTCTTGAGCATTAGAAAAAAGGAGGGTTATTTTCTTTTAGAAGGATGTTTGGGTGAAGGATTTAAAGCTTATTGATTATGCAACAATCCTAGTCTCTACTACACTGATGGAGTATAAGGTTAATGATTATGTAAACTCATACAGAAGATGGAATTTCAGGTTATTGGATCAAATACTTCCTAAGGATATTCTTTAGTAAGTTTATCTCATCATCCTTCTATAGTTGAAGCTAGTCCAGATTCCGATACTTGTATAAAGGTCATCAGGGCATTTTTACTATTTCTAGTGCCTATAACTCTATTCATTGCAACCAACATGAGGCTCCCAAAGGATTTGGAAAGTGATTTGGTAGTGAAGAGGTTTAGAGATGATTAACCTTTTTATCTAGCAATTTTGTAATGCAAGGCTACTAACTAATGTTGGAAGAAGTAAAAGAAACTTGGTTAACATATTGTTATTTTAATTATATAGATGATATTTTGCATGCCTTTAGGGATTGTGAAAGAATTAGAAACATTTGGAACTCTCTACTAAAGGCAAAATATAGGGCTACTTTTTATTCTTTTGATCTCCAAGCATGGGCTCTTGACAACTTAACCAAGGATTGAGATTCTGCTTTTGACTATAACTGGTCTTTAATTTGGGGATAGCTACTTGGTTTGTATGGAAATGGAAAAATTTGGAAATGTTTGATGCAAGCTTTTCCTATCCTGGCAATCCAGAAAAGATTATTTGTGCTTTTGCCAAAGAAGTGGTTCATGCTGACTTAGTTTTGGCTAGGGTACTATCTCAAAATCATTATGTTGAGATAAATGTTAGTTGGACTCCTCCTTCAACATGTTAGGTAAAAATCAATATTAATGGAGCTTCTTAGAGTAACCCTAGTATTTCAAGTTGCGGTGAAATGATTAAAAATGATCTTAAGGGTTGCTTTGATTGTTTTATATGTCACCTTAGCATATGTAGTTCTTTTGATCCAGAATTATAGGTTGCAATGGAAGGCCTAAAGCTAGTTTGGAACATGAGATTTAAGCAAATTATTTTGGAGTCAAATTCTAAGGTATTGGTGGATTTGCTTAACCTCCAAAATAGCTTCATGTGAAGGACAAAGCCCTATTTTATCAGTGCAAGGAGCTTCTAGTTGTAGATTGGCAAGTGATAATCTATCATAATTACAGGGAAGCTAACAAGTGTGCAAACTAGATGGCTTCTTTTAGGCTTTCTCATGACTTAGGGCCAAACATATATAACTCTCCACCTAATGGACTATTCAGCTTGATGCTTGCTAATGTTATTGAGGTTTTTGCCCTAGAATAGTTGTTTCTTTGTTTTTTTTTTCTTTTGCCTTTTTCGAGCTTTGGCCCCTTATATTCAAATCATTAGAATA
The DNA here is from genome assembly GCA_026873985.1 of Saraca asoca. Lineage (NCBI taxonomy): Eukaryota > Viridiplantae > Streptophyta > Magnoliopsida > Fabales > Fabaceae > Saraca > Saraca asoca. The sequence goes on along the minus strand of JANHAO010008676.1, from coordinate 9,420 downwards.
GTTGTTCTTTAATCTCTTTTCTTTTTCTAGGCCTTGGCCTCTTATAATCATGATATAGGACAAAAAGCAAAAGTAGAAAAATAAATTTTTAGCACACTAGAAATAAATAAGAAAACAATATCAAAATATTGAATTGATTATTGAATGATAAACTCCACCCCCCAAGGGTACAAATATATAGCAATCCTAGAAGAACAATGCATGAGATTCAAATGATATAGTACTTAACCATTTATATTAATCTCATAAATTTAAAACTCCTACTTCATCCAATGTGGAACTCTATAAAATAAAAAAAATTAAATACAAATAACTAAAATTTAAGTAACAAAATAATTCTAAAACTAAAATAAAATGCAATATTTATGAATTTCTTATCACATAGGATTTTCCATAAAATCCTTTGGCTCTTGCTCACACATCAAATAAAAAAAAACATATGAGCTATCCTCCAATGCCCAAAGTAGACCCCAACCCAACTGGAGCGACTGATCTAAAATTCAACAAAAATGAAAAAAATGAAATCCAAAAAGAAACAGTTAAACATGTGAGACATTAGAGGAGGGACAATTTGTTAAAGAGCTCTAGAAACTTTTGGATTTCAATTTGTTGAGATGAAATCACTAAAATATTCAGCCCTTATTTAATTTCTAGGTATACAGAAATCATTGTAATTTTAGTCGAACATTTTGTCCATTACATAAATCACTCGACATTTTGTTAATTAATTGATTGGCCTTATATCGGATGGATTGATAGTAGCGCAACCAAGACCCAAGGGACAATGAGAAATTAAAACATAAATTAATATATATATATATATATTTAAATTGTAATAATATTAAATTATAATCACTGTAATTATATATATATATATATTACGTTTTATGATTGTTTATACTTATTCTTCTATGCATCACTCATTCAATTATGTAATTTATATTTACATTCTCATCTTAGAAATGTCCTTCCCACAATTAAAATAGCCACATATCAAATTCATGCTCACTTAATAAATAGATAAAGTAGTGGATAAATAATTAATTTTTATCTCAATATTTCAATTTGAATAAAAAAATTAGAAATCAGTGAGAACATTTTTAATGACATGCATAACAACTCATAAGATTTTAAAAATGCCACACACGCTGATACTAAATTACTTGTGGCTGCGCCACTATACACTGTTGTCTTCTTCACAAGAATCACAACTATCGCCGCTTTGTCACAATCTTCGGGATTTGGCTATTGATAATAATCACTTCTTTTTGTACCATGCTCAATGAGCCTGTTTGAGTCCATTACTAGACTTTTCACATTGCAAACATGTGAGAGAAATTTCTGATCAACAACATGGGTAATTCAAACATGTAAACACTCTCCTCTACAGTATTGCCATGTAATTGACGTCCCCAGGGCAAAGACCAAAGAGCAACCTTTAGCAATTGCATCAGTCATTACTAGGTCTACAAGCTCTAAGGTATCGGTGGCCACAAAATCATTCCAATCATGGCAACAGGCATAAAAATAAAAAAAAAAAAAACAGAAGTGAGAAATCGAAACATTAGAACACATTGGCAAAGGGCAAAAAGGGTCTAAACGACAACAAACCTGATCAAAAACAGCAAAAACTCTTTTTGGATGTCTTTTTTGTTGTGGAAAAATTTATCTTCGCTGGAATGCAACATTCATTCTTAATTTCTTCACATGAGATAATAACATCCCTATGTGGTGCATATAAATGCTACTCCTCGATTGAGTCCCCATAGACCAGATATACTGTGGTCTTCCTCACTTTCAATATGTATCCAAAAACTACAGTGATAACCACCACATCACCAGCTTCCGAATTTGCTACTATATCATGCCATTGATCTTCTTCATCAGTGATTGCTTCAGCATCTTGCTTAAAGAACTTAATGATACCTTTTGTGTTGTTGTGTATCAATATACAAGAAGGAAATGGAGATACCATTTTGGGAACATTTATAATCAACGCATAGGATCATCGCTTCCAAGTTACAACCAATGTGATGCATTTTGAAAGATACCCTTTTTCCTTCATAATTGTAGCTCGGCCAATCAGGTTGCTCATTACCGGGGAAAGAAGAGTCAGCAGATTGATTGGTAGTCCATCCCGGTACCATGAACACAAAAAATGGTGCAAATATATATTATTTATGCAGCATGAAAGGCTATGTCCAAATTTTAATTCGTATTATTTCAGTTGAGCTTTATATAATAACTCAAATATAGGTGCATTGAAAGTTCTAAAGTAACAATCAGTTTGTTTGTACAACTTCTTGAGAAATAGCAAACAAGTATATTGTTTGATTGATCACTAATTGACAAAATAAAGGAAGTAGGACTTCTCAGAAAATTCTATTTCCTACACAATGGAGGCGATTGCTTACCTACCCTCCTTCTAAGTAAGAAAAACTTCTTACAGAAAACTTTTGATTCCTATTGTTAACTAAATAACTGTAAGCATTTCCAAGAAATCACAAGAGATTTTACTTTATGAGAAGTTCTACTTTCCGTAAAAACTTATTTAATTAAACAACCAAAACTCTATATTTATTTACGCATATATAATTAATTATAAGATACTAGAAGTTTGGGGAAATCCATAATTCTTTAATAGATAATGTGACACACTTGAATTAAGAATTGGATAATACTCTTGTTATATATGAAAATCGGCTCTACCTGAATAAGCCTACCAGCAGCCCGAGGGCGATAAGAGGATTAGCTTGAAGAGCATCCAGATCGCCTTATCACCAGGTTGCACATCAAAGCGACCTCATCAGCTCGAGTTCGTGTAGGCTCGACCTCTCTTTCATAATAATGTACATGGCCCCAGATTGTGCGATCTAGTCAGAAGTGCGATTAGTGACTTGGAGCTCGTCAGACAAGAAGACCAAGTCATATCCTGCCCCCAACGGATAAATGGGGCCCGCTTGCATAAGGCAATCTACAGTAGCCGAAAAAGGAGATTTGATCTGTATATGTTGTCTTGTACATTAAATATTGATGTAACATATTTACTATAATTGAAATTACCATTGTAGCCTCCTCTCCTCTGTAAATATGAGGAAGGAGCCATTTGTGTAGAGTGGGAGACCCCAGAAAACATAGGCAGAAACTCTACCAGAATAGAAAGAGAAAACCTGAGTGTTGTAACTCTATAAAATAACACGCTACCATGGATATAGGGTCCGGTGATATCCAGATTTGGCCGAACTACGTTAAATCCTATGCCTCCTTCTCTGCTCTTCTCCTCTTCTTTGCATATTTCTATTGATTTATCACATTTGAACCAATATACAGTTAGAGATCCTGAAGAATCCCCCAGTTGGTTGAAGTTTGGAACTAAACCAAAATCCGATGTCAACATTTTTAATGCCATCTATGGGGATCTCACTTATTCTAGTTCATTTCCTACAGCAATGGCTAAGGGAAGAGCTACTAGAGCTTTGAATGCACAATCTAGTTTTCCAAAGTGTTATGTCTTAACAACGGATTCTTCCACGGATTTAGTCATTGGCACAATCACTAGTGTCTCTCCAGCCAGCTCTATTCCACTAGCCACCATGTTAAGGTATTGACGAAGTGCAAACCTGGCTTCAACGCCAGGAGAAGCTTGAACACATGATGGGAGAATTGACTAGAGCATTCACATTGTTAGCACAAGGTGTGTAAAGACAGGCTGAAGCCCTAAGACCCGTGAATGTTTTCCAATAGCAATAAACTCAACATCCGGGCGATCCCAACCAAGGTAATACTCTAACTTGTTGCTCACGAGAGCAAACCTCAGGTCGCGACTCCTGTGATGATGAAGAACAAAGGATCCAACGATCATCCAACCAGCACTCTGGGGGACAAGACCCGTTTATCGAGGAGTTGTTTCAAAAAATAACTCAGTTGGAGGAATGCCTTCAAGCCCTAAGTGATCGAGCTCGCTATGAGGAGCAAACACCACTCTCTGAAGAGATCGAGGCTCAAACTCGCCCTCTCAAGTTCAAGGTCCCTGTGATCCCATTGTATAATGGTGATTTTGACCCCTATGATCATCTGGACGCATTCAATGTTCAGATGGATTTATAAACAATAGACCCATTGGTCAAATGTCGGGTGTTTTTGGCCACATTGGGAGGTATACCTTGAGTTTGGTTTAGAAGCCTCCCAACTCGCTTAATTGGCAATTGGGAAGACTGCCAATAGAAATTCATTAGCCAGTACCAAGCATTGAAGAGATAACTTGTGCCCCCTTGCCACCTCGCTATGGTCTTTCAGCGCAAGCATGAGTCACTGAAAGAATATATCACTAGATTCAAGCTCGAGGCAACCATGCTAGCCACCATCTCCATAGGACTCCGCAAAGATGGAAAGATGTACAAAAGTCTGTACAAGTCCCCAGTCAAGGACCTCATCGAGTTCTATGAGCGAGCTGCCAAGTAGATTGAGTGGGAAGAGACCTTTGGCTCAGAAAGGTCTAACAAGAAGGATGGAAAAGCCAGCTCCTTTCGCAGTAAGAGGAAGGGCGATGTGGATCAAGGTGATCACTCCACCGAGCAGACGACAAAGAAGTCCAGAAGGTCCAAGGATGAGTGACCTCAGCACTTGAACCATTTGAAGCAGTATAGCATCTTGTCAGACTCCCAAGATAGGATTTTCATGATAGAGAGAGATAGAAAAAATTTTAGGGTGCCCTCACCCTCTAGGATTCCTTTTAGATGGAGAAACCACAAAGAATTTTGTGCCTACCACAACAAGGCCGGCCATGGTACTTCGAATTGTCAGGCTCTTAGGGAGGCAATTGAGGACCTGATCAGAAGGGGATGTTTGAGGGAGTATGTGATGCAACCCGCAAAGCAGCAACCTCAACCTTCTCAACAAAATACCGACCAAGGGCCAAGGGGCTCCATCCGAATCATACATTGATGATGTACTCCAAATTTCAAAATGAATGTAAAGATTATCCTTTTGCTTTGTCGAAGATGGAATGCTAATTTGCCTGATGCCATTATCTCTCTCTCTACCTTGCCTTTGTTGCTTTTAAGTATTTACAGTATCTGCAGCTTGCATGTGGCTAACTTCCACCAGTTCTCATAAGAAACTTAATGCCAATTGTGATACTTAGTCCGATTGAGGCCCCCCGGAGCTCATTCCAAATAAGAATTGACGAACATTTGAGCTACAGACTCACTGAGGCGTGAAGATGCTAAAAATAAACTCACTTAACTAGCATAGCTGCAGGCTCACTGAGGCATGGATATGCTTAAAATAAACTCATTTAACCAATTAAGCTACGGGCCCGCTAAGGCATGGAAATGCTCAAAATAAACTCACTTAACCAGCATAACTAAGGGCTTGCTAAAGCGTGGAGATGCTCAAAATAAACTCGCTATACCAGTGGAGCTACATGCTCGCTGAGGTGCAGAGGCACTCTTAAACACTCAATGCTAGTGTAACTTCACAATCACTAAAGCATAAGGAATTGACAAATTGATTATTTGCTTAAGGCAATGGAATTGTTTTATTTTGCAGCTCACAAGTGACAAATTATTTGTAGCTTTCATGGGGAATCGTTTACTTAACTGGTCACGAGATTGGCCAGGATGTGAAATCACTCTAATTCGTAGCTCACTTACGATCAAGTGTTCGCAGCTCTCGCGTAATTTTTTTAGACATGTGTAGATCACTCAAATCGCTCAAGCAATAAGTACATGAGAAATAAGAACAACAAAGAAGGAATTACAAAAAGGAAATTTTATCCATTAGAAGACCTCAATGAGGTAGATATACATCAGAAAGCTCTGAATGCGACCCAATCGAAAAACAAAAGGGAAAACCTATGACTAAGAAGAAGGACTGGCCACAAAGGACCACGCGCCACCAAGGTCCTCAAATTTTTGCTTTCAGTGCATCCCCGATGGTAGCGTCATAGCTCTTTATTTCTTCGGCTGCCAGCTCTTGTTTTGATTCATGAAGGAAGCTAATCAGGAAGCGTCGGGAGCTTGGCTTGCCGAACAATCACCTCACAGCAGAGCCAAGAGGATTCAGTTTGAGATCCGTATGAGATCTGTCCATATTAGTGGAGAAGCTGAGTCTTCCAAACTCTTTATGCACCAGACCATACATGCCTTTTGGAAGGCCAGAACACCGAAAATAGTGGTGGTTTATCAGGAAACTCCATGGTTTGCTTAGTGCAAAAATCGAAGGGATTGCCTTTCTTTTATATAGAGCCAGGGCTAGCTCCATCGAAGGATCTAGATTCATTCCCCCAATCGTCCTCATTTATGGCCTCAGAAAAGGCTAAGTTTGACTTTAGCAATAAATGTCGAACATGTTCCATGGGAGGCATCGCCAAGTACAGATGAAATGACAGTCTTAAGAAAAGACTAACTGATTAGAAATTGAAGAGTTTCAACTCCTAGCCCACGAAGCCAGCTGAGAGTTGGGGGGCTTATGTTATATGTGAAAATTGGCTCGACCTGAATAAGCCTACGAGTAGCCTGAGGGTGACAAGAGGACTAGCTCGAAGAGCATCCAGATCACCTTGTCACCAGGTCACACCTCAAAGCGACCTCATCAGCTCGAGTTCGTGTAGGCTCAACCTCTCTTTCATAATAATGTACATGGCCCTAAATTGTGCGATTTGGTCAAAAGTGCGATCAGTGACTTGGAGCTCGCCAGACAAGAAGATCAAGTCATATTTTGCCCCAACAGATAAATGGGACCCGCCTGTATAATGCAATCTACAGTAACCAAAAAAGGAGATTTGATCTATATATGTTGTCTTGTATATTAAATATTGATGTAACATATTTATTGCAAATGAAATTACCATTGTAGCCTCCTCTCCTCTATAAATATGAGGAAGAAGCCATTTGTGTAGAGTGGGAGACCCTGGAGAACATAGGCAGAAACTCTGCCTAAGTAGAAAGTAAAAACTTGAGTGTTGTAACTCTATAAAAATACCATCAGAATAACACATTACCATGGACATAAGGTCTAGTGATATCTGGATTTGGCCGAACCACATTAAATCCTGTGCCTCCTTCTCTACTCTTCCCCTCTTCTTTGCATATTTCTATTGATTTATCGCATTTGAACCAGTACACGGTCAGAGATCCCAAAGAATCAATTTGTTGGTCAGAGTTTGGAACCAAACCAAAATTCGACGTCAACAACTATAACATTATGAAACTATATAGTCAATATTTGTATCTCTTAAGATACACAACATGGATTCTGGAAGAAATGGATAACATTTGGAACACAAATGATATTAGAAAGAGATTATAGAAAATGAAGTGACATTCAATAAACTTGATTTGACATTATTATCGGATATTATTTTATTTTTGGTTGACATTAATAAACTTGAAAGCACGTTTAATTAGTTTATCAAATATATATTTAAATAGAAAAAAGGAAAAAATGTGTTATTGCAGTATTTATGATAGAATATGTTATTACAGAGAGTATGTGTGAGTGTTTTGTGTTTAGAGAGACAAATAGATATAGAGTGCACCTATAAAATTTTGCATTTTCCCATTTCTATCTTAAGAGAACTTAAAAAGGGATCCCGCCTTGAACAGCTAGGAATTTGATTGTGGGAAATACTTAATTCAGAAACTTCCTTTTCTAAGATATAGGATGTACTTGTACTTGTTTCCATTTCGAAACATTTGGTGGCATACACTTGACTCTGTACATCTATAGAAAGTTGATATGGCATGTATCCAAATGCTTGACCAAGGAAACACTTCATGTGGCAATCCTTTGTAGCCACACAATTTTATATATCTATCTATATATATATATATATGTATGGTTTTTAATCTTACTATCGAATATGGCACTTTTGTTATAGCAGTGTTATCTACCACACAGTTGTTAAGGATTCCATTTGCTCAATGTCCTCTTAGAACCTATTAATCCTTGAACAATCAAAAAGGATGAGATTATCCACTGACCTTAGCCTATAAAAACTTCTTGGATGGTATCCAAGGCATTCACAACCCTTCAAAATTACCAGTGAAGGTTATTGGGATTTCCAATGGTTTTATGACCCTTTGACAAATGTGGACAATATGTCAAGATTTGTTAATCTAATCTAAGTTTTTGTTTAGGTGGTTTGTTAATAAATCTTTATTTTTAAGGGATTCATGTTTGATTGATCTAATCTTATCACATTAGGATTTGTTAAGATATGAGTAGCTGATTTCTTGTTTCAGTTTGTTATATATATATATATAAGGCTATATAATAGCCAAGCTTGCTCTTTAATTGTACAAGAGATTTAGAGATTTCTCCCAAAGTTCTTTATTTTTTTCATAAATTTTTTCTGTTGTAACATTTAGCATTAGAGCCTCATCACGAGGTTTGATTAAAATTAGAAGCAATAGTTTTCTATGTGTGAAGTAATAGAAGTATGACAACAAAGAATTCATTTATACAGACAACAATTCTAAAATTTGATGGGTATTATGATCATTGGATGATGCTCATGCAAAACTTCTTGTGTTCAAAGGAGTACTAGGACTTGGTGGAAAATGGGATTTCTATAGCAGAAAAAGGTTTTGTTCTCACAAATGCACAAAAGAAGAATATTAAAGATCAAAAGTTGAAAGATTTGAAGGCAAAAATCTGTTTCAAGCATTAGATCATCCGATTCTAGAGACGATGCTTAATATGGAGACATCAAAGAGCATATTGGATTCTATGAAGTAGAAATAACAAGGTACGACATGAGTCAAGCGTGCACAGTTGCAAGCTTTCTGGGAGGATTTTGAAATTCTCCACATGAAGTCTGGAGAATCCGTGAATGAGTATTATGCTCCAACCCTTATCATAGCTAATGAGATGAAAGGCAATGGCAAGGACAAAGGAGATGTTGTTGTTGCTGAAAGGATTTTGAGATCCATGACTCCCAAGTTTAATTATTTTGTGTGTTCCATTAAGGAGTCTAAGTATACAAGCACCTTAACCATTGATAAGTTGCAAAGCAGCTTGCTTATGCTTGAACAATGCATAAGTTCTCATGTTGAAGAAGAGCATGCTTTGAAGATAATGTAGAAAATGGGATTTGATCAAACCATAAATGTAACATGCCTAGAATTATTAGAAATTTCAATCTTAAAGCATGTTTCATCATCCTAAATATGTTTCTGTACTCACATTGAATCTATGAGAAAAGAAAAGAGAATAAACGAAAGCGTACCTTGATCCATTGATTAAGCAGATTGGGATGGCTTGATCTTCCACTTGAAAACAACCTTCAGTATTCTTTTTCTCTGATGAAGGGATATCAGGAAATTGAAGTTTTGTTTCAAATGGAGACCAAGACCCTTTATATAATAATATAATTTTATTTATTTCTAATTTGGCCCCTCATCAAATTAGAAATTA
>JANHAO010008675.1:0-19046 GCA_026873985.1 Saraca asoca | reverse complement strand
GTCCAATCTTGTCCAATTGTTTCTATGCTAGCCTTCACATATTTTCAATGTCACACTTTCCGAATTGTATTTTCATGTCCAACTATTTTTATTTAGTTGAATAGAAACACCACACATATAAGGCTACCCTACATAATTTTTTTACATGGGCAGCATTCTACTTATTTTCTATCCATTCTTGACCCTAAGGTACATGTGTGTGTGTATTTGTGTGTATATGTTTTGCATTTATAGCTGATTATGTGTTGTGGTTGCATTTGTAATAGATTATGTGTTATAGTTGGCCTCCCAAGTATTTGTTGAAAAACTAAGTGCACTGGTTCTGGCCTCCTAAGAATAAACTATATTGCCAATCATGAACAATTAAGTTGCACTATAATTTTTTAGGGTGCAACCCACATTTTAGTATTGGTACTTATGAATAACTAAGTCCACTATTATTGGTACCTTCATACTTAATTAAGTTGCACTATAATGTTTTAGTGTACTTTTAGCTATGCATTAGTATAGGGGTTTTTAGCTATGTAATCCAATTGGTAATTGTATAACTTGCTCATTTTGGAACTATGCAATTGTGTACTATGCAGAAGAACTTAATAAGCGGAGATGTAGGTAAGAAAGGAAAGAGGGCTTATGATGTTAGCAAGAAGAAATTAAGTTTAGGAGTCAAAACAAAAATACAAGCTCAGGGAGAGGCAAATGGGTTAGGTGTGGGGGCTATTGGCAGTTCATAAGTGTAGAGGAGTGCAAATGTCCAAGCAAATAGTAGTGCAACTATTGATGCATAAAATAAAAGCATGCATGCAAAAGCACATACTAGTGTGACATTAAATCCTACCCTACAAACAAGCATTGGTGCAAGTGAATATGACAATGATTAGGCTACCTTCTAGTAAGTGTTGCTCTCTTTTTGAAATGTCTATCTTTTGGTTGGGCTTGTTTATTGGTCTATTTGGTTAAGGTGTTATTTATTTTAGTGTGTCCTTGTAATTGCTGATGTGCCAGTGGTTCAAACGGTATTTTTTAGAGCCTTTGTTTAAGGTTGCTGAATGCAGATAATACAACAATTTGGTTGTCCTTTCAAGGTAGATTTGTCTTCCATTGGAGTTGCACTTGTCCATATGCATATATGTATAGGGTGCAGATGTGTTATGGTCCCTACATGCATGTCTCTCATGTGGATACAATAATAGTCTTATAGGGAATATTTTGTAAACAATCACTTTGCAAATCACTAATATAAAGCCAGTACAAAGTGGCTTTTTTGTTAACTTGTGCATTGTTTCTTTTTGTTAGTAATAGTTAATCTCCATCTTATTTAGCAGCTTCTTAACATCACATAAAACTTGATAATTAAATCACACCTATTTTGTTACCTATCTATTTAACAAATATGACAATTATATCTTTTCAATGAATTATTAGCTTAATTAAGAAATTCCCAAATCTTACAACTAACTCATGCTTATTTTATTACCAATCTAATTTATTTTACCAATCCATTTAACAAGTTAACAAATATGACAATTAAATCTTTTAAACAAAATAACAGCCTAATTAAGAAATTCCCAAGTCTTACAATTAACTTATATCTATGTTATTAAATCTTACCAATTCAATTAATATAATTTAAAATTTCCAAATTCAAATTGATATTTAAATTACAATCAATTTATTATCAAATTCAATAAAATTATAGTTTTTTCATAAAACATAAAATATATTATTAATAAATAAATATCTATTACAATTTTTTCAAATATATATATGTTTTCAATATGTTTCAATTCTACTTTATAGTAGATTTTGAGTTACCATTTATGGATTATTTAGTTTTGGTTTTGTTTGATTTATAGGTTAATTGTTTTTGTTCTGACTTAGAGTTTGATTATTGGACATATAGCATAATCTTGACTATTGATTTATTTGATTGTAAATACTTTTGGTTAAGTTAATTTACTAACTAATATGGTTCTTGAGTGATATGGCACTCAATTGGTTATTGTTAGCATAATAAAATTGCATCAATCATATTGTACACTGAGTATTATAGATTTTAGAGGTCCTATACTCTTAGTTAGGATTCAAATTTCAATTACTGTAGCCTTGCACACTGAGAATCAATTTATTTTGGTAGATTGAAAACATCGGGTAGACTTATGCAGTATGCTTGATTGCTTGTTATGATGTCTAAATATTGGGAATGGCTTAAATGGAAATGGTGAGCAAGCTCCACAGGGATTTTGTAATTGGACTTATTTTGAAAGCATTAGTGAAGATAGAAAAGTTAGGTGCAAGGGATGTCAAATGGAATTTCAAGTAAATGTTAAGAAAAATGGAATGGTTAGACTAATGTATCACCAAAAGAAATGTGTCAGGCCAATTGAATAAAGTGGATTATGTGTCTTTGTTGTTATATCTATAAGGTTTTAATTTGGAACAATGTGTAATTTAGGGTTATAGTGTAAGTTTATAACAATGTGTAATACTCAGTTGGATCATTTAATATTTTATATTATGAAATGGATGGATTCTGGTTTTAATTTATTTTATATTAGAAATTCTAGCTCATTCTTAAATTTATTGTTACATTTCTTTTGGCTAATAATTGTATACTTTTATTATACTTCAAAGTTTAAATTTCATCCAATTTTAATTTGTAAATTTTGTCCAATTCATTTTATGTTATGGATTTGGGTTTTATTATAATTGAAATTTTAATTTGTAAATGGATTGTCTGTTTTTATTTCTTTTATTTTAGGTTCTATTATGGAACCTGATGGAACATCTGATGGTGGGGCAATTGCTACTAGTGCTAGTTCAAGCTAGCCACATGCAACCGGTCCAGGTCAACTACAAGGCCCACAATAGGCAATTGGTCCAAGTCAAAAGTAATAAGCAACTAGTCCAAGTGAGAAGCCTCTTATTGGTCCAAGTAATAAGCAACTAGTCCAAGTGAGAAACCTCTTATTGGTCCAAGCAAAAAGCTTGGTAAGAAAAGAAAGAATGTTATGTCAAAAAGCCATTGACAAATAAGCAAGCTAGGATTTAGATAAGAAGAAGATCACTTGCATGGGACCATTTCAAGCAAGTACCAGAAGAAGAAATGAGTAAACCAACTACTGAGTACATTTACTATGGAATTAGATTCTTATGTGGCAGCAAAGAACATGGAGCTTCCAACATGTTTGCTCATATACCAAAATGTCTAATGTATGCATATACACTTGATAATGACCTTGGTCAACAAATCTTACATTTTGAAAGGAAGTCCATGGGTAAACAATTAGTTGGGTCTATTTCACATGTTTTTGACATAAAAGAATGTAGAAAGGATATAGCTTTTGTCATATGTGATGAACAACCTTTCAAAGTTGATGAGGTGTATGGGTTTTAGTATATGTGCAAGAGGCTTTAACCTAAGTTAGATATTCTTTCTAGGAACATTATAGCAAGAGATTGCTATAAGCTTTACTTGTAAGAGAAAGGTAGGCTTATGACTTTGTTAAAGAGTGATTGTGTTAGGGTATGCTCGACAACTGACTATTAGACCTCAGTTTAAAAGTTTATTACATGACTTTAACTACACACTTCATTGATAAAGAGTGGAACTTGCAAAAATGCATTCTTAATTTTTACCTTATATCAAATCATAAGGGTGAAATAATAGGCAAAACCATTGAAGCTTATTGAAATGAATGGGGGTTGAAGTGTGTGTTCACTATGATCATTGACAATGCTAGCTCTAATGATGGAGCAATAACATACTTGAAGAAGAAGGTTAAGAATTGGGGTGGTTTAGTGCTTGATGGGAGTATGATGCACATGAGATGTTGTGCACATATTCTAAATTTAATAGTGAATGAGGCATTGAAAGATTACCAAAATTCCATTTCAACCATAAGGCAAAATATTAGGTATGTAAGGTCATCTCCATTTGGGCTAGCAAAATATAAAGAAGCTATTGAGGTCGAAAACATCACTTGCAAATCCTTAGTTGCCTTGATGCATCCTTTAAGTGGAACTCAACATACAAGATGCTTGAGGCAAGTGAGAGGTTTTAAAAAACATTTGAGAGCTTATAAGAGGATGATAGAGATTGTTAGTCATATTTTGACGATTTTGAAACAAGTGGATCTCCTCCAAGTAGTGAGAATTGCATTTACTAAGTTTTTGAAGATATTTTGTGATGTGACTTTATTTTTTTTGAGTTCATTATTTGTTACATCTAATACTACCTAATACTCATTTGTCTCCTATGCAAAGTGAGATAAAAAAATTGGACTTCCATTGAAAACTATGATTCTATCTTGTATTTCATGGCAACTGAAATGAGAGCGAAATATGACAAGTATTAGGGAAAGCTCAAAAACATGAACCCCATCTTATTTATTGCAAATGTCCTTAACCTAAGATAAAAAATGGCCTACATTACTTGGTCGTTTGAGGACATTTATGGAAAGAGCCTTGTTGCAACAATGATGTAGGATGTGAAAGCCTCAATGGTAAGAATATATGATTGGTATGCAATTGAATATGTGTAGCCCATTGGAAGTGGCAAAGACAAGCAACCCTCACAAGGAGAGCCAACAACTCAGAAGGACCCTACCCATGAAAACCCCTCATAAAAAGCAAGAAATGTTGCCTTTAGGTCACACTTGAAGAAAAAGGATACAATTGAGGTAAAGAATGAGCTAGAAAGGTACCTCAATGAGCCTTGCATTGATGAAGATGAAAATTATAATGTGTTAATTTGGCGAAAATCAAATTCATCAAGATTCAATATGTTCTCTAAGATGGCAAGGGATGTGTTGGTTGTTCCTGTTTCCACAGTTCCTTTTGAGTCTACATTTAGCACAAAAGGCCAAGTGTTGGATGTGGTTAGGAGTTCCCTCTCTCCCAAGACAATAGAGGCCTTAATTTGCACTCAATATTTGTTGCACCAAGTTTCAATTCAAGGACATTCAGTTTGTTGATGACATAGAGGATTATAAATAGATAGAGAAAGGTAATTACATTACACATTTTGAAGTTGTTTATCATAGTTTATTTGTCATTTTAACTTATGAAACTTAAGTTTTTTTCTTTGCTTATATATTTTGATGTTGTTGTTGGTCTTGGAGGTTGAGCTAGTAGTACAAGAGGAGAAAAGAATGTTTAAAACTCACAATAGTTACAGCCTATGGCTATTAACTAGATGATATCTTACCATTGCATACTTCAGAATATAATTTTTCATTTTTTTCTTTATTATTTGCTCAATGAACAATCTAATCTAGTTTTTTTTTTCTTTCTAGATTTCTTTTGATCACTTAGTGGTGCCTTTTTTGTCTGGAAATTTTAGGCACAATTTCTCTTAGTAATCGGATATGCTAGTTCCGCATCTAACTGTTGAATTCTTTTTTTGGTTGCATATTTACATATAATGTTTATAGTGTAGTAGGGCTGGCATCGATTTTTTGGTGTTATAGGCCAATTTGATACATAGCATAAAGTTTTAGGCTTTACCTTGCTAATGCCACTAGTATAGAATTTGTGACAATAAGAAAGGGCATACAATACATAGCTAGCTGGTGTATAGCATACACATATCAAATGATATCTTCTTTTCTTTTGAGACTATACAAGGAGGAGGTTGCTTCCACATCAAGTGCACATAATATTTCTTTTTTCTTCATTCATTCATTCATTCATGTTGATTGTTGAATTGCAGTTAAAGTTTTATTTAGGCGTTCATTTGGAATTGCATAGCTACTTAGTGGTTAAATAGTTGCTTTGAATACTAGTTCTTTTTGAATTGTTATTGTGCATAGAATTATGTTATTTTGAATACTGGTTCATTTGGATTATAAGGTTTTTAATGTATATTTTAAATTTTGTCACTTATGGCTATAAGAAAAACAGAGCATTGAGTGAGAAGGGTTATTTCAATTTTTTGTGTTGAATTAGCAAAAAAAATACTAGAAATGAACATAAAATTGTTTAAAGTTGATATCCGTCGCACAGATCCAGTTTCAATGGAACAAATCAATGGAATCCAAATTAACTTGATCAAAATTGACTGTTATGATTAAGGTTGGTTAACTTGTAATGGACGATTGGGATTGGGTTAAATTTGAAACTGGTTGGGTAAAAAAAGGTGGGCTAACCGATGTTAACTGACCAATATCCACCCTTAACATTATGCATTACTATTTGTTCTATTATGCATCTACAAATTGTAACAAATAATGTAATTATGATTTAATTTTTACATATTTAATTGTATTACTATGATAACTCAGAATAAACTTAATAACCTAAAAATTTTATAATAATTAATTATATAATAATTTATTTATTTGTTTACTACTTTTAGTATTAATAATTTAAAAAATTTGGACCCTACATTATGTTATTGAACCCACATCATATTATTGATAAATCTGATCCCATTTAATGAAAAATCGTTTGATTTATTTCCTATTAAAATATGGATATAAATGCAATCATTAAAATTATTAACTAACTAATAAATCACAGTTTGGAAAAGTTGAAAAAACAAATGTGAAGCACTACTCATACAAACTAATATAGAACTAACAATACGACCACGGCTTACACAATTTTGTAACAAAATAACTAGCCCCTCTTCGACTCTATTACAACAGTTATTTCCGAGTTCCAGAGAATTGCATGGAAAAATTGCCATTTATGTGTAAAGAAACACTTTTATAGAATCACTGGCTTAATTGAATCGGTAGCATCTGCCACTCTTGATGTCTTTGATTGCTTGTTGACCGTTGCCTCAACACCCAACCATTTTCGAATAAGTTGAAATACCCTTTCGTTTCTTAACAATCCACGGTGAGTAGCTGTTACACCAACTCTTTCAGCTGCTGGAAGTCCGTCAGCCTGCTATATGAGAGGGTTAAAAAAGGAAAAAAAAAAGAAGAAGAAAGAAACCTTATGGAGCATCACATAATCTAAATATACATGTATTTGGCTTACTTTTCATATGCATGCAGAACATCAACAGCCTGCATACCATCCCCTTCAAAGGTTGAACTCAAACTGGTTTGCTTGGACCAAGGAAAATGGAAGGAAATGACAGAAGGAAACGCTATCTTTCAAAAATATACTAGAAATGAAACGATAACCTTCCATTTCTTTTCCTTCTTCCCTTCCACTCCCCTTACACCAACGTGAACCATAAGTGTGTCATGCATAAATGCTTTAATCACTAACTACTATGTGTCACATTCATATCACATTTTCTTCATCACATTTATCTTAAGATACTAGTAATTAGCAACTCAGCACCAGTCAGTGGCAGGATGCTCAGATCTAACCTCACCTCACTTCCTCAAGGAGGACAGGTGCTTTAGACACTATTGTGACTGCTTCAATTTTATTTGATATATATGTATGTCAATCATATTCCACTATACCTAATGCATCCTATTATTTAAAATTACAACTATGTCCAATGCAGTTGTGAAGAAGGTTTTGACAAGGCAACAGATAAGTGAATAAGTAACAGAGATCAAACAATACACCTTGGCTGATTCAGTAGGAACAGTTTCATCTCCGTCAACATAAGAATACTGGGGCTGGAAACAAAGAAATAAAACAAGTCACCAAGAGACAAAAACAAAAAGGGCGTGTTTTGTGAATAACTTGCAAGTTCAATCATTTAAAGTTAACTCAAGGTGATAAGCCTGTTAGTGACTAATTATGGAAATAATGGCTCTTGGGATTCGTAGGCATGGCGCAATGTTTAACCATATGAAGCTAAATTTCAAGTGCAATTGTTATCTTGATCATTTCATTGATTTATTAAGACTGAAGTTGTACTGCATGAGTCATAGTTTGAATCTGAAAGCTTCCTTACAACATTAATCATATACATTAAAACAAAGAACCTGATGATCTGCACCAATCAGCTGTAAATTTGAATCTGAAAAAATCTTCAGACTATGCTATTAGGGCACATATTTTTTTTTCTTTCAAAGGGTATCAAGAGCTTTCAGAAGGAGCCTGGCTAGTCAGAATTGTTCTAGATTTCAAATTTGAAATTAAGTATTTTCAATGCATATTTCACGATTAAGGTACTAGTAAATGGCATCAATAAAAATTTGAGAATAAGGATATCATGGTAATCTTTGACATATAAGTTATTTCATATCCCAAATAAAGGGAGCTCACCAGTGTGTGGCATATTTTGGATAAGTCCTCTATTGGAGATTTCTCCGAGCCATAGCTGCATTAGGCACAATCATGTCAGATGCAACGCAATGTAAAATTCTTTCCGTGAACACCGAGCAATTGATGCACGGACGTTATATTATGGTCTGTTTGGATTAGAGAGAAAAGACGGAAAGGAAAGCAAAGGAAGGGCTATCCTTTCCTTACCCTCTATTTCCCATACTCCTAACAAAACATTTAACTTGGAGAACAAAATGACACTAACAAGATTATCTGTCTCAGGGGAGAAAGAAACCAAAAGGGATTTATGTTTGACCAAAACAAGAAAGGACCAAGGGACAACAGTTTAGTCGCTCACCTCATTAGATAAGAATATAATATAAAATACTGCTTATAGGGCATATTAATATGAAGGTGAACAGTGTCAAGAGGATAACAGTTATATAATATTTATTTGGCTTAATTACAATTTTGGTCCGTCTAATATATAAATTGAGTGCATTTGGTCCCCTTAAATATAATATTCTATTTTAGATCCTATAATATACAAATTGAGACAAATTAGGATCAAATTGGTAACTTCCATCACGTTAAAAAATTGCAAATTACGTAACTCACTTATGGTGTGAAATATTTCCTAATTTGACTGTAAACATCATGTGACGCACCAATTTTCCGTCTTGATTATTGTCAACATGGAATCCCGTTGGAGTTCTCTGTGTCAATCATGATTTTTAATCTTTAATTTGATAGAAGCTGTTAACAAGGACCTAATTTTGCCTAATTTATAGATTACAGGGACCAAAATACAATATTATATTTAAGGGGCATCAAATGCAAACAATTTGTATCTTAAGAGACAAAAATTTCTCATCCATCAACCTATACTGAAGTTTTTAATTCACAGCAATTACTTTCAAATGCATACTAGTCCTGTTTTGGGAAGTAATTCACACACATACCGGACATCAAAAGGCGTGTCAAATGATGTCCCATAAATGTTATAGAAGTAGACACCATCCGGTAGTTTAGCATTACTCATAACTTCACGAGTTCCAGCAGCCCATTTGAGGATAGCTAAGTTGAAGGGCAGTGCTATCTTCTTCCCATCATAATTCAACTGCAAAAACTTACAGTTATTTCCGGGAGTTTTTGCACATAGGTACAAGTAAATAAAAAAATTACACAACATATAGATAGAACTGAATACAGAAGTTTTAGCTGGAAGCAAAGTTTTTAGTTTCATTAAGCAAGAGAGTGTGTAGAACTACACTTCCAGTAAAATATATAATGGTATGTCTAGTTTGATTCCCATAACCGCAAAATTTTATCTTGACATTAAAGATAAAATTCACAAAATAGCCACAGGGGGTTTACTCTTATTTTAACTTTTTGGGTCAATACACGAGGCAACAAATTTTCTCTACCCTGGGCTGAACCTGAAGTCTGCCTTTAGTAAACAGGGAAGGCACAAGAAATAAAACCAGGCTTGAAGGTCAGTTGCATGATGGTATGTCCACAGTCAAAAGGGAATGGTAGAGGTTATCAAAGCAATTTCCTGTAAGGGCTTACATGGTTACCCAAAAAAAGAAAAAAGGGTGGGGGGCTTGTTTAGTCACAGAGTGTAAATTGCAATATTGACCCTGAACTTCAAATTGTAAATATAACTATGAACCTGGGCAATCACCGGAACATAATTCCTATATAATCTACTTCTCACAAAACAATTAAGAAGTACAGAGTATATAAAGTATTTTCAACTTTTCCAGTTTCATAGCATCCTTGTATCAAGAAATCCTCATAGATCCATCTGCCCCATTCACATAAACACATCCAATATAAAGCAGCAAGTAAAGATTTGATTGGTAAAACAGCAGTTCTAATAATCAGCATCTAAACCCAAAATAGAATACGTGCAGGCAGTATACTCAAGGATAAAAGGTTGAAACCTAGACTAAGCCATTAAGCATATCAAGATTTTAACAAATAACAGTGCAAGTGTGCAAACAAAAGGAAGACATCTTAACATGGAGGCCTTCACAACACTGCTTTTGTCCAACTCAAAGAAAACTTTAGACAAAGTACCTCATTGTGCTTCAGTGCTTCTTCAAATAAAGAGACACTCTGGATTGGTCCATAAGATTCCAAATTGACATTAATTTCCCCATCTTTGCAATGCTTTCGCCAAACTTGAATTTCTGGCTGCTTTTTCCATTGATATTCAGGATTTGCCAACATCTCATAGATGGATGGACACTCAACCAGCTAACATGTTAAATAAGATGATGTCAAAATACTCTGGCTTTACAAAAGTTTGCATAAGTACACATGAAATATGACCATAAAATTATTGAAAATAGGACATATGACTACAGTGCCATGTTCCATTACCATAAACTTCTTCCAACAATTTTTGGATAAAGATTTACATCATTGAATGCATTAATGAAGTAAATGCAGGCACCATCACTCATCCCTTGTTGAGAGAAGAAGGATGCTGATCCATTAGAGAAGAAGGCTACTTAACTTGTAAGAAGCATAGGGCACATCCTTGGCAGTGGTGCCCAGGGTTAAAATTTTCAATAATGCAATTGGAGATTTTACCAAGCAAGATCAATGGTCATGATCAATGATATCCCAGCATAAGGGACAGAAACAATGTCTAAGCCAATTGATAAAGCACAAAAATTTACCAGCTGATGCATTGTCCACCTTGATACAAAAAAATAGCTTTCAAAGCCATCAACAAACTGCAGTCCAGTTATTAAAGAATCATTGATGCATCCTGGGGCTCCTGTTCGTGCATGGCAGCATGGATAAGAAATCAAGAAAATTGGGTGGGTTTTGTGTGTGGGTGTTTGGTGGTGGTGGTTTTGTGTGTGTTTTTTAGTCAGGCCCTTTGTCTCTCCTTAATTTATCAAAGTGCTTAAAGGCTTTCTTCATGCAAATTGTGAAATTTTTAACGCCACATCAAGTCAATATATTTCAACTTGGCTCTGTTATTACAAAACCTTTGTAAGGCAAGACTGAGGAACATATCTCCCTTGAAAACATGAACAAAATTTGGTAAGCATATTTATAGTTTGTGAAAAAAACTCAAAAACAAGCTTAATTACCTATTAAAAAAAATGAGAAAATTGGCTCACAACTATACCATGGGAAAATGAATTTATGCAGACTAGTGATTTCTTTTAAGTAAAATGAACTACAGAGATAATAAATTAAGGAGAGTCAACGAGCCCAGCTAAAATTAAGGAAATGAAATCTTGCATTTGAAAACCAAAGGCATATAAATAATCAGTGTTAGTAGCATGAAATCACAAATTCATTGGATTGCATGGTTATCTAGAAGACTTTGCATTAAGAATCTGTTCAATTTCATCTTATAAATTTTGGATCATATAACTTTCACAAAATGGTAAGTTTCTGATGAAATGAGTGTCGACTGTAAAATCAGAAATCTTCATGGTTCATACTGAAGGCAGACTTCACAACCCACGCAAATGACTAATAAGCTAAGAAAAATAAATCAGCATATTCATTCTTTTGTATTTGTTACAAGTAGCAAATTAAAGTACCTCTCTTTTCCATTGTTCCCACCAAAAATTCCCAAGGAAAACCCCATCTATTAAAGCTTTCATTCACAAAACAATGTTGTCACAGAAAAAGAGAGATTCTATGTCAAAAACATAAGCATTTTGAAAATCCCAGATTATGTATTAGGGAAAGAGGGACAAATATACATAGAAACAAAGGAAACACAGTTGGATTACCTTGAAAAGGACAAGCAATGCAAATCCACTTGCTCACATATTTTGAAAACATCTGCCAAGGAACAATTTAAATCACCAGTTATGCTTCCTAAAGTTTCATAGGACTTTATTTCACACTTCATCTTCATTTATTCTACAAATAACACCAATGTTGTAATTGGTAATGGAGATAAACTCTGCATACATCACTGTGAAGAGACATGAAACACGTCATTAGTATTCCTCCCATCGAATGTGAAATTATATTAACTTTTCTTCCACCGGAGGCTTTGTAGGCAGTTTCCAACTTGACTCTAAGACCTTCCATTAACTTGTCAATTCTGTCCACAACAAAATAATTTGTGTTTGGATTGACTTAAAGCATTTATTAAAGGTTAATCAAGTTTGTAAATGATAAAGGGACTTCAAATATCTAATTGACATAAATTGTTACAAGAATGGGCTAGTGGTCAGTGGCTGCAAATCAGTGTAACCAGGAAAGCAATTGTAGGTTGTAGCCAATATATAAATTACCTATTGCTTTGCCGGAAATCATATCCATATCCAAACAATGTGGTTCCCTTTTTGTATCCACATCCAATAAGCATGTCAATCATATCATGAAAATGGTATACCTCTGTCAAATGTATGCATTTTACCACCTGCAACATCAAAGGAAAAACATAACAAGGATACTAGAGAAGAGAAGAGAAATTGGTTGCTGCAAGTTGCAAATGTTTTTTAATGAAAGAAATTAAAGCAACACATGGCTACTGATGGGGAGATTTTTTCAGGAAAGAACTAAACAAATTGTACAGGTTTAACAGCATAACAGAACAGAAAAGAGTCAATAAGTGGAATGAATGGCACGATATGAATCAAAAACATGAATTTGAACACCACTATCCCATTGATTGTTTTTCAGCTTCAAATCATAATTTGCAATGAATTTGACCACCATGCAGACAAATAAAAGAGCATCCAGGTGCCTATTGTCATATCTCTCAGCTTCCGGAATCTCAGAGAAACATAAGGGCACCCAAAAGAAAAGCTTGTAGCATCTGACTAGTGAGGGGTCAAATAGGTGAATAGTTTGAAAAGCACCTATATCAGTAGCGTCCAAATTCTACAAGTCCATGCATAGTTTTGCAAACTGTCATAAGGAATGCTGATTTCTCTGTGCATGACCATATCATCATCATTTTCAATAGGAAAAGAGTGATAAAAGCTATAACGGGCAGAAGAACATATATCACATTGTTTCAAACTTTAAAAGTAAAACCTGGAAATAGCATATACTGATATTATATCTTACCGGAGATGGATCTAAAATATCGATTGCATAAAGACCATGATCATCGTCAGGTACCACAATTTCGGTGCTTTGGTCTAATGTTTCTGTGTAACCTGAAACACACCAATAGAAAAACTTACAAAGGCAAATTCATGAGGACAAGTTACGACTAGTGTGTTAAAATAGGTATAACAAGTAGTAATCCCGCTCCGCAGCAGCTTATTATTCGGGAAGAAATAAATGGCAAACTTACTAACTGCCTACAAGTTTAAAATCATAGGAACTCTAAACATGTCTTTCTTCCACTAAATAAGCATTCCTCGCTTTCCTTTTCCTACTTCAATTCTGTTATTCGTACGTAAACTCTTTTTTTCATCTGCAATGGCCATGCTTACATAAACAAGAAAGACACAATGACCTGTTCCGGGATTATAGGCCGACCATAGCTTCTTTTTGAACTCCAAGTCAGCCAGCAAAATCCTCACCCAGACCCTCGTCTGCAATCCAAATTTTTTGGGTTTCGAATTCAAGATGGAGCCTCCCATGCCGGAAACGAGCAGAACTGGTTCGAGATCCGGGATTGCATCTTCGGAGCTTCGGCCTTCGAAGCACGGGCAGAAACGCAGACCTCCAAGTCCAACCATGGTTGGTGACTGAGCCTTGCTTGCTCTCTCGCTACTCACTCTCAGCAACTGATACAGGGCATCGTATTCAGGATGTTTCGAGCAGACGGACAATAAGGCTAGTTAGCTGGATGGTACAGGGGCTGAGAGTATGTGTCGCTTAACCCATCCCGTGAGTATTCTCGTATATTCGGTGCCTAAAGTATATATTGTAATCCTACACGATTTCCGCCTCGTACCCATAAAATTCCTACAATGCTATGTATGTGTGATGAAGGATATGAACAATAAGGAAAGTTTATATTTAAAAATAATAAATATTTATTTTATTTTATTTTTATTTCTTAAAATATAAATAGATGGTATTTAATTCCTTAAAACTATTATTCAATCATCTATTGGCCGGATAAGCCTACATGATAAATGATTAACCCATGTGACACGTTGAGAAGTGAAAAAAGAAACAGGACCTTCGATACCACGTTAGATCACATGTTAGTTGAATTACATTTCCTTTTTTCTCTTTTTTTTTTCACCTTTTCTTTTTACTTTTTGCCTCTTGTTCTTCCATCATAGGAATTCCCTAAATCTCTTTTTTTTTTTAATACAATGATATGATATGTAAATGAGTTAAATTATTTGTAAACTACTAAAATTTAAACTGATTTAGTTTGACTTAATTTAATAAATAAATAAATTAGAATATGAAATAAGATTTGATTAACAAATAAATTGAGTTTGAAAATTTTAAAGCTTAATTTATTTAATTTATGAATAATTTATTTAAAAAATAATTAAATATATATTATATTGTATATATAATATCTTGATATAAAAATATATAATATAATCTTATTCAATTATAACTATTATTTTTATTTTTATTAAATGATCCCTTAAATATTTATTATTTATTTTTTTTTGAATTGAATGATTTATTAAATGATTTTATAATCTACATAAATTTAATATAAAAATTTAAAAATAAAATGATAATTTATTTTTAAATAAAATTTTAAAATATAAAAAATTAAAAATTAAATTTTTTTATAATTATAAATTGTTGTATACAAAAATTAGTTTCGCAAGGACGAACCTTCGAGTACAACGAAGATCAAGTCTCACGCTCCAGTAAGTGACAATAGCAAAGTAATCCCGAGCCCAAGCCTTGCCTCGCTCGTCGTATTACAACGACGCTGCGAGAAGGTCCGGATACATCTCAAAACAACCTCCCCCACGAGGGATGGACTAGCGAGGGAATCATAAGATCAGGTCGTCAAGTGACCAGTTGATCCGCTCAGACTCGTCTTCTCGCTACAGCGACACCCAGCTCGCCACAGCGGAACCCACGACACCTTCAGGCCAAACTTCCCTGCTCAGGACATCGAACAACAAATGCAAATTCACCGTCAGCCTAGGGGGCCGCCCAGTAGCCTACTTCCTGCAATGACAAGATTCTAGCCCTCTTTTCTGTCTTTTCTTTTTTATTATTTGATGTAACACAACTGTAACTTGTAATTAATGCATGTAACCCATCATTCCTCTATAAATAGGATTATATTGCTAAGGAAAGGGAGGGAAATTTTGTAAGCAAAAATTCTGCAAAACATTTCATATTAATAAAATCTCTGTCGTGGACTTGGTACTGTCCAGATTTGATCGAATCACGTTAAATATTTTGCTCTCCTTTTTCATCTTCTTCCTCTCGATCCTCCCTCCCTTCCACACTTCAAAGGCAGTATTAGATCCCAGAATTCCTTCCCGTTAACTGAAGTTCGAGTCTCCAGTATCGATCGAATTTCACGGTCAACATAAATTAAAAATATTTTATATTTTAATTAAATTTATTTATTTATTAAAAACTAAGTCAAATAACTTAATTTGCGTTTGAAAATAATTTCATACTTATCTATTTAACGAGCCCACGAGGCCCTCTTGAGTTGGACTCATTTATAGACGAATCCAAATTTAAAATGTTAAAAAATACTTGACTGGATTACACCCCTACCCACACGTGAAAACAGGAAATAAAAGAAACTGCATCGCTCCCTTCCTCCTCGTTATCTTCCAAAATCAGAGGTAAAGTGCCTATGAGAGATTAATTGAGTTTGGACGAAGCTGCTAAAGAAGGGGCATGCCAAAACGCTGTGTTCCGAAAGGCCGAACATGAGGATACCTGTGTTACTCATCATTTTCACCTTTTCCTTTAACCTTTGCATTAAAATAAAAGACTTTCTCTTTCCTATTGATTTTTTTTTTTTTTTTAATTTTAGCACTCATTTAATTTCATATTTCTCACAATCTTTCTGTTTTGATATGTTTACCCTATATCTTAGCCAAGATTTGAAATTTCAATTTTTCTTGTAATTATGTGATTTAATCGATATTATGATGAAAGAACCTGTAGGCCATAGAAAAGAAGCAATGGTCCCTGCATTTGATTTTGGTTATGGTTCTGTTGGGTTTGATATTCAGCAAGGGTATGCTTACCGATGAGGCCGAGTGTTTGACGAGCGATCTGCGAATAAAGATCTAGAAAAATTGCAGAGAGCTTCTGGTGATTACGGTACAGACGATGAGATGGGTGCAGGAGCTGATGGTTAATGTTGATAGCGGCGGTAAGGAGGTTGTTCACGTTCGTTGCTCCGGCCGCTACCATGGATCGCCTTGCTCCACCAGTTGGAACCCCACCGACAGCAAAAGAAAAGAAAAAGAAAATATAATTAGGCTAACATGTAATCTACATTGCCACTCACTTTTTTTCACCTCTCGTGCCACGTAGGATAATCATTTGTCATATAGACTTTTATGTTCCAGGGATGACATCACAAGGGGATCTAATTTGAGCAGATTTTGATATTTGAAGAATTAAATTGAATAATGAATTTCAAAGGGATTAATTGTAATTAATTTACATTTTAAAAGATAAATAAAAGTATTTAATTCACCCCTTCTTTTATTACTTATTATGGCCGTCAATGTGACGATAATTCATTGCTATGACCCTTAAAAATAATAAAAACATTTTTTCTTCACAATATTTTCACAATCTATTATTTTTTATTATTTATTATCATTGTTATTATCACTATTATCAATATAACGAGAATCACTACTATCATCAATGTGACAATTGCCACCAAGTTTATCATTATCATCACCACTAAATGTAGTGACAACAACCATTGTTATTTCGTTACCATTAACTGTCACCATTCCACCATTATCAATTACTATACTATCACCATTATCAATCATTGCTATTATCATATCACCATCACCTAATCCATCAAATATCACTATCACTTTAATCATTATTACTTTCTTTCCATTACTAACACTATTTACTATTATCATTTGCTATCAATATCTTTTCATATATTATCATCATCATTATATAGAGATAATTTTATTTTAATTAAACTTTTAATATTAAATATTATCTTTTCTTGTAAAGTAATAAATACAATGGCACATTAAACATTTTATAGCATAAAAGTTTACACTATACATATCATATATTATAACATCTCATAACTCTAGTATTATCGACATTTATCATATATGATGTGCCAAATAATGTCTAAGGACTTATTTAGTGGACAATATAAAGTCTGATAATATAAGTTAAGCTATACATTTAGGGCTCATTTGTTGCATCATATAAAGGAGACATGCTAGTATAAGCATGGTAGTCAAACTTGTGAGTAAACTCGTATGAGTTCAAGAGTTTGTTGCACTAGACTGAGTGAACTCAAACACTCAAACTTAATCCTTTCAAACTCATGGTCAAATTGGTTAGACTCATGTAAACTTAAGTCTATCAAATTTAGAACATTATTATTTTGGGCTACAAAAAAGAGAAAAAGTTGATAAAAAGTTAGATCCTTAATGTTGGTCCATATATCCAAATTTCAAAAAGGAAAAAAAATACAATTAAACTAATTGATATAAAAAGTCAAAAATAAATAAATTAGAGTTTTTATAGTCAAACTTTTAGTATTCCTAGAATTCTAATCTCATTCAACTATTCCTTATTCCTTAAAACCTTTTATCTTCCTTATAAAACAAGCTTCCAGACTCCAGATACTATAGACAATTTTGTTGAAAGTTTTGATTTTCTTCCTTTGGGTATGGAGAAATAGTTCAATACTAACATAATCATTATTTTTAATATTCCAAGCCAAGGTATGTTCTGATTTTTCTTTTTACAGGTCTCATTTTGAGATGATAACTTTTTATGTTTTCTTTGGATTTGTTTCTTCTTTGTCTTATACCTTATCATCCAGTTATAAAAAAAAAATTGATTTTGTAAAGTAGATGTTATCAAAACTATATTTGCCAATGGATTTGATTATTGTGTGAATGTTACTCTAGCATTTTGTGAAGTAAATTTTACCATATGGGTTTGAGACAAACATGAGTGGTTGTGGAATATGGATTTGATTGTTGCAAAAAACAAAAAGACTAAGAATATTAGGATTTGAAAATTGAAACTCCTCAACGCCAACTCTTAGAAACTATGTAACATGATTTTAATTGTTAACCCAATTAAAAAAGGAAGGGCTAACAGTCATTAGTTTAATAGTCTATATTCTTTACTTTTGATGATCACGATTGAGGAATTGCATTGTTCTTTCAATATGTTTAAGATTGTCTTAATTAGTTTGATGACAATTTAATAATATTTATGTATATATTTTCAATTATTGTAGATTTCTCTTTGACTAAAATATGTCAACACCTAGTACTAGAAAAATTGCAAAAGGAAGAGAAATGCACCTAGAAATAGGTCAAATGTTGGATGGGAACATGGAATTGACATTGATAATAATGGCAAAATGGTAAAGTGTAAATATTATAACAAAGTATTTTGTAGAGGAATTTATAGATTTAAATATTATTTGACTGGTAGTAGAGTGGACTCTTCACTTTATCTAGGTGTTCTTAATAATATTAAAGATATAATGTTAGAGACTTTTACAAAAATGGAGGTAGCATTAATGAAAAAAAGGTAGATGTTTGACATCGAAAATAGTCAAGATAATTGTTTACAAGCTGTTGACCTGAGCTATATCATTAGCACTAATTTTGAATGTTAAAAAACAAAAAGCAATCTTGAACTAACTCTATATTTTAGTGTGTTATATTCACTTTTTCAGGAATCCTTGATTCAAGAACTATGAAGAA
>JANHAO010008674.1:0-19070 GCA_026873985.1 Saraca asoca | reverse complement strand
TCAATAATCATATTAACATCTAAATTAAATGGATCCATTCAACTCAGATATCACAATAAAAATAAAGAGGAAAGGAGAAGAAATGGAAAACAATTGAATGCAGAAAGAAATACCAAGATCTCAGCATTACTCATCAAGTTAGCAGCCCTTGGACTGATTACAAAGTTAGCTTTCCATAGAAGGCAAAAACTACAAAGTAAAAGGAAGAAGAAAATTTCCTACACTATTGCTATCTAATGCTAAAAATGGAACTTAGAAAACTAAATTAAAAGCTTAAAACAAGAAGACTTTGCCTAGGCCAAGAGAAAGCAGCTACTGGTAGGTAGAGCAGGTAGAAAGTTAGTCTGGTCGCTTACTGCCATTGCTCTACATGTTCTGGCTTAATGCAAACTACTTCTTCTAGTTTCTCACTGACTTACGGGTCTCCATCTGGTTAAGTATGAGTTGAAGCAAGGCATGATGCATTAGGCTCAAGATCCATGCCAATTGGGTCCTTAAAAATCTAATTTTGCATAGGCCCATTTTGTAATAGTTTTGCCTCTGTGTTTTAGCTCATTTTTTATGCCCATAATGATCTATTCAGCTCTGAAAGTCTTCATAAGAAATGTGGCTTTATGTCTCAGCTTCCATTTGGGCTTAGTTTGACCTCAATTGGACTTGTATAGCTCTAGATATTGCATGATAAGTGTATAAACGTCAGGTTGCCGAAGACAATATTCTAGTAGCATTCTGGTCTTGACTTGAACTCCAATTTCATATAGCCAATTGTGTGATTCATCCTTAGAGCCTTCATGAAGTTTGTAGAGCTATCTCTTCGCTTTCCTATAAGATAAGAATCACATTAATTAGACAAGTGTAACTCGAGTTATGACCAGATTATAGAAACTGCTCAAAATGGCCAAATTATACAGAATTTTCCAAATGATGCCAATTGACACTAAATCATAAATATACACTAACATAGCTGAAAGTAAGTCATTTTGGACCTTCAAATGCTAAGTGAGAGGAAAAATAAATGAGTGAAATATTTTGTTATCACTTGCTTAGAACTCTTCCAATATACCACACTTTCTTTAAAAGTGAATACAAATCTTAACTATGATTTGTAATCATCTTGATCTGACTAAAAGCTTATATATGTGAAATCTCTGATTCTTAAATCAAGGTCTTATCCATATATCAAAAATATATTCTTAGTTCTTCTTAAGTACTTAAAGATGGTCATGACTACACTTTAATGTTTTTCACTTAGATTGGCATGATATTTTACTAGTCACACTCAGTTCGTAGGAGACATCAAGTCAGATACATAGCATGACATACATGATTAATCTTATTATAGATGCATAAGGAATCTCATTCATGCATTTTTATTTATCTTTCGTCTTAAGACACTCCATCCCAAACAAGTGAACACTATGAGACATGGGTAAGAACCTTTACTTAGACCCATCCATACTAAACATCTTTAACATTTTGTCTATGTCCATGGATTGAGAGAGGCCAAGCAACCTTTGATATCTATCTCTATAGATCTTCATGCCCAAAATAAAGCTTGCTTGTCCTAAGTCCTTCTTGGAAAATGTCTTAGATAATCATAACTTTAATAGATTGTAACATGGAAATGTAATTTCCTATAAGCCATATGTCATTAGCATACATCCATAGGAATGCAACTGCACTCGCATTAACCTTTTTGTACACAAAAGGTTCATCAACATTCCTGATGAAATCAAACGATTTGACTGCTTCATCAAAACATATGTTCTAACTCCATGAAGCTTGCTTTATTCCATAAATGGACCTTTTTAGCTTGTATACCTTATGAGGTTTGATCTTAGACACAAAACCCTCATTTTGTATTATATATGCATCATCTTTCAGGTTTTCATTAAGGAAAGTTGTTTTGACATGATTTGTCAAATTTCATAATCAAGGAATGTAGTTATTATAAGTAAAATCCTAATGAACTTCAACATGACAACTGGAGAAAGGTTTTCTCATAGTCAACTTTTTGAACTTGTCCATAACCTTTTGCCACTAACTTAGTGTTGTAGGTTTGTATCTTGCCATCTATATCAATTTTTCTCTTAAAGACCCATTTGCACTCAATGGGTCAATGGGTTTTATTTATTTAGGTGTAGTGATCAAGTCCTACACTTGATTCTCATTGAATCCATTTTGGATTTCATGGCTTCATGCCACTTTAAGAATTAATATATGATAGTAATTCTTGCTAACTAGTAGGTTAATTATTGTTATCTTGTATAAGGAAAAAATCATATCTTTCAGGTTCACGACATTCCTTACTAGATCTCTAGAGTACATGTGTACTTTAAGCTTGATTACTTATCAAAACACCTTCAGATCTTGATTAGGCTCATTCTCAACTGTATGATCTATGCCATTTTATGGCTCTTGAACTTTTTTCAAGTTCTACTTTACTCCCACTAACCTTTTCAAGGATAACTTCCATTTCCAAGAAGGCAACGTTTATTAAGACAAACACTTTTTGCTTAACTGGATAGCAAAAGTAATAACCTCTTGCTTCCTTAGGGTATCCTATAAATAGACATCTATCACTCTTAGATCCCAACTTGTTTATGATAATCTGCTTCACATAAGCAAAATATCCTTAAATCTTCACATGTGAAAGACTTGGTTTCTTCCCAAACCATTGCTCATATGGTGTCTTATCTATAGACTTTGATGGGACACAATTAAGGATATATATAGTAGTTTTCAAACTATAGCCCCAGAAAGAGATAAATAAAGTTCTAAAGCTTATCATGGAACATGCCATATCAAGCGAGGTACAGTTTCTCCTTTTTGAAATGCCATTCTTTTGTGGCATTACAAGTGGAGTCCATAGTGAGAGAATCCCAAACTATTTTAAGTAATCCATGAATTCTTGACTTAAGTATTCTCCACCTTGATCTGATTTAAGTGTCTTAATACTTGTTCTAATTTGTTTCTCTACTTTAGATTTGAACTTTGTAAACTTTTCAAAGGCTTCAAACTTGTATTTCATCAAATACATGTACCTATACCTAGAATAATCATTGATAAAGGTGATACAGTAGGAAAATCCTCCTCTCGCTTGAGTAGCCATTGGATCAAATGCATCAATATGTATTAACTCTAGCATTTTTTTAGTATGTTCACCTTTACCACTAAAGGGATTCTTAGTCATTTTCCCAATTAGACATAATTCATAAGTTACATAT
The DNA here is from genome assembly GCA_026873985.1 of Saraca asoca. Taxonomy (NCBI): domain Eukaryota; kingdom Viridiplantae; phylum Streptophyta; class Magnoliopsida; order Fabales; family Fabaceae; genus Saraca; species Saraca asoca. The sequence goes on along the minus strand of JANHAO010008674.1, from coordinate 15,843 downwards.
GATTCATAATTTAATGGATCTAAATATCCATTTTAATGTAACTTTGTAAATTTAATTACATCAATATGACCGAGTCTACAATGCTAACAATAAGATGATTTTATGAATTCATTAAACTTTTGGTTTCTTATTTGTGGTTGTTAATATTTCTTGCCTTAATTCTAGAACATTCCATTTGTTAATTATTTACTACTACCATAAAAACATGTCACCATGTGAAAAAAAAAACTTTTATTCTTAAGGGTAAAAGCAAGTCCTTCTTGGTCCAGGCAAGAAACAAAAATAATTTTCTTAAAAATTGCAATAACATAATAACAATTATTAAGGTCTGGAATCAGGCATGTAGACAATTCTAAAAGGTAAGTTCCTATGCTAATAGTAGCAACTTTTGCTCTATTCCCAATGCATAGGTCCATTTCACCTATTTGTAGCCTTCTATTGTTTCTTAGTCTCTATACATTATTTCAAATGTGTGAACTATAACTAGTATATAATATCCAAGAATTAGTAGAAAAGTAAGACAAGTTATCTTAATCACAAAAATACCTAAAATAAAAGCTTCTCATTCTTTTGCTTCATGTTATCTAGATAAGCTTTATAGTTTCATTTTCAATAGCTTTCTATACCACAATGGTAATATATGCCTTTAGGAGTCCTCTCTTTCTTCTTTTGTACACCTCCTTTAGGTTTTTCAACCCTAGCCTTAGCCTTAAAACTTTTATTGGACTTCTTCATTTTTCCCTTCTTAGGCTTAGAAGATATACTGACCATTAATACATGTTATTCCTTCTTAAAAGTCATTTTAGTAGTTTTAAGCATGCTAAGTAACTCTGCTAGAGAGACCTCAATCTTATTCATAAAAAATTCATGACAAACTACACAAATGACTTAAGAAAAGAATGCAGTATAATGTTCACTGCATGATCATTATCAATCACATGGTTGAGTTAGCCCAATCTTTCTATTAGCCTGATCATCTTTAGCACATGAGTTGCAATAGATGATCCCTTAGCCATCTTACAATTGACCAATTCCTGAGATACTTAGTATCCATCAATATGACCACACCCTTTATATAACTTTGACAAATGTAAAATTATCTCAATAGGTGTCATATTCTCATGCTTCTTTTAAAGCTCATGAGACATTAAGCCAGTATCACACATGTTGCTTGTTTAATGCCTTCCTCGTGTTTCAAGTAAGCAACAAAGTCAAAACTTTCATACTCACTTGAACCTTCAGATGAAGGTATAAGAAGGTCTTTTTCAAAGATGTAGGCTATCTTTTCCTACTTAAGGACAATCTTTAAGTTCCATAACTACTCCACATAATTTGCACCAAAAAGTTTATTATCAGTCAGAATACTTCTTAAAGAGATGTTATTCATCATTTTAACAACTTTCAATAAGAAAATGTGGATTAATATCTAAGCATAAAATTCATTTTATATGGACTTTAATAAAATAAACTACCATTAATTTCTTCAATTCTAATGACCCTTTGTCTTTAAATCAAATTATTATGTTGGATGATAATCGTAGTAGGTAGGGTCCCAATTTAATTTATTAGAACTTGACAAAGGCCAATGAATCCAAATAAATTAGATTAGGTAGACAACTTCTTGTCAATTATATCTCCATGTAACTCCTAATTATTAGGTTGACAACTTTTTATCATTTATTATCTGTCACTTTAAACATTATTAACAACTCTTTGTTTATAATATTCAAAGTAAAACCTAATTATGTCCAAACATTGTATAGTCAATTGACGAAGGTCATTTTAAACTATACATATTTGTTAAGTTGAAACCATCAATCAAGAATATTTTCAAATAATAATAACATGAACGATGTAGCATAATCTTGACAAAGACCAATAAGTTATCACAAAATCGATCTCCCATTATCATTATTTTGATAGGTAGCGTTAGACCACATTCTTAACATACAACTTAAATTAGTGAGAAATCTTTTAATTAGTTTGGGGTTTAACTATTAAAAGTTTCATGCACTAGTCTACGTCATACATACATCCCATTTATGTCATAAATATAAATCCTAGGCATGCATACATTTACTAGTCTATGCCATACATACATTATTATTTATATCATACATATAAATCACATGCATGTATAACATATATATGATGATTATGGACTAACTTAAATTATTCCCTTGAGCCATAAAAGGGAAAAATCTCCATAACTTGCACTTATTGCCATGCTTCATGCTTGGATGCCTCCTTCTCCTTCTAGATGAATCAAAATTCTCTAATTTCTATCCTAAGTAACTAATTATATTTTATAGAAGAAACCTTAAGTTATATTCAAGGGAAGTGAGATAAGAAGAGAATTTTACATTCAGAAGCAGAGAGAAAGATAGAACACGCATGCCTTATTTAATACAAATACCCAAAAAATAAAATATACATTATATTCATAAAAACCTTGGCTCATAATCATCCTTCCATGCATTCAAGTATATATGAGACATATAAGACAAGAAGGCATTGAACATTAACTATTTGATTCAAATTATGGTCATGCATGTTTCAAGTTATTTAATTAATATTTTATTTTAAATAAATTGACTAATTTGATTCCATCATTAAACATCACAATCAATCTATTTTGGAAACTAATGATCATTAATTTCAAAATTAACCAATTAGTCAATTCCATATCACTTTCCAAAACCTTGAAACCAAGTAAATTATTAAGCAAAAGTTTCCAAATTTATTTCCAACCAATTTATGTTGATAATCAAAATAAAAGGAAAATTTTCAAAATTGTTTTAATCAATTTACAATCATATTCAAATTAATTTTAAAGTTAAGAGAAGTTTCCATAATCACATGAATACAATTTAGGCAAGTTTTTTCAAAATTGGTTGTGATTGCAATTAATTTCATAAATTATATTTGTATAATTAAATCATGGGATGGATTGATTGTCATCACAATCAATCATGGTGGTTGGAACCACCATTTATGGTGGCCGAAAAAACTGATCATCCATGCCTCCAATGTTTCAACTAGCTTGCTGTCCTCCCTGTGTAACGACAAGTCCAACTAGTTTTTGCTACCATGGATAGCATGCAAGCTTGGCTTTTGGCCAACAAGCTAGCAAGGCAACTAGCTAACTCCTCTTTGATATATTTTTTATTTGAAGTATAGATCTAATCTTATTAGTTTGTGGAAAAAATATTCTACAGAAAAATTATACATCTTGAACAAAAACCTTATGGAATCAAGTTACAACATGCATATAATCTCTAGTATTATCATAAAAATCAAATCATTAATTATGAATTAAAAGAGAACAACATGGGCTCTGATACCACTGTTGAGAAAATCATATCTACGCATATCAAATATGTCAATCATTAGCATCAAGTATGCACAATGAAAAATTCAAAATTTCCCCAAAATCCAAATCATGTTGTTTGCATATTAATTCAAAAACAAGGTAAATTTAAAATAACAGTTTAAATTGTATCCTCATGAGAGTTATTCTTAGAATCATCGGCCTCCAAAATTAAATATGATCACTAAGCAATTCCATAAACAAGCTCCATGATCAACTCCTTCAGATTGTGCCCAGAAAACTCTTTCGAATTTGATCTTTGACACAAATGGTTATCCACACAAACCAAGTTATTCAAATTTTTTACAAAGTTCACATAACTTACAGAATGGGAAATTTAACGACTCAGCTCAAGAGGTGCTAGCTCTTTAAGGAATCAATATTCACTAGGGCAGGGTTTAGTGTTTGAATGCAAAAAAAAAAAAAAAAAAAAGATAAGTGAGATCATGAAGAGAGAGTTGGCACACAACATATGTGCCAGGGCTAAAACTTTTGTGTTTTTCAGTCTGGCCTCTCTCCACTTTAAATAGAGAATTTTGGAGCACAAGCAAGAATAGGAAGGCTTAATGAGTGACACATAAGCTAGGGCTACCCCTTGTTTGTGTTATCCACTCATAGTGATCGTACAACCTATTTGACCTAAGGAGTCCACACTCCTTAGCGTAATACTCTCTCCTTTGTGTCCAACAAGCCCAAATACTTTTTTATGAGTCCATACTTATAAACTCTTTTTTTGTAATCATCCTCTAAATACTTTTTTATGAGTCCATACCTATAAACTCTATTTTTGTAATCATCCTCTAATTGTTTTAATTAACTTAGAATAATTTTTAAGTGAGGAGCCCTTCCTTTATTTTTTATCTCCTCTAGTGTTGATATAAATATTCTTTAATTAAATATCAACTATAGAAATTTATTACTATAAAAATTATAATCTCCATTGGAATTGTTAAATCTTTAATTAATTAACACTTCTAATTGAATTAGAACACTTAATTAATCATTTCAAATTTTCAAGATATTCATCCATTTTAACTTTTAAATTCATATCATTTTGCAATCTAACTTTCCTTTGACTTCGAATCAATGTGATTCTATTGTGTGTGACCCATTAGGTTTTCCTGCATGTTGGCAATGAATTCATTAACAAGCTTCCATAAGATTAATTGAATTAAAACTCCTTATAATTTAAACACAACTTCTCCAAATTATTCAAACAAATTCATAGATCAAGGGCAGCTTCTAGCAAAGTATCATGACCACCTAAATGTCAAGAATAGATTACTTAAAAATCAAACCTTTCATGAAAAGGTGTTAGTGTGTAATTCAATTCCTTCACTTGATATTCAAATTCAATTTAGAGTATGGTTCAAATATCAACCCTATAAACGTCCAATCTAGGGTGTAAGTTTGACCATGTGTTATCTCACAATCATTCATACATAAAACTATTTTTATATATCATTAATTAATTATAAATAAAACTCTTTTTTTGTATCAATCAATACATAGGCCTCTAATTTTGATCATAGCACAATTGTTAAAATATCTTTTGAATATCTTTTCTTTGTTACCAAGAAAGATAATTTCCTTCTTGATTAATCATTACCTCCATGTACTTCATAGTATACCCAAAATTAACCACATATACTCTTTTAAAAGCATAAGCCTAGAATAAAATCAAAGGACACGACTCCATATATAAGATAGTTTGTTGATCTCAAGTCTAAAGATCATTTACACTATCTTTTATATAAGAAGTCCATTGATACATGGTAACAATTCATATGGTTTCTCAAGGCGAGTCAATCTAGTCATATGTTCTCCAACATATACTCATATGTTTGTCTAAATATCTTTATATCAAACAGTATATAAGATCACTGTATTCTATCAAAGAATGTGCATAATATATGTTAGTTCACTCATGAATAATTGATATCCTATTTTCTCAATTATTTCACAATCAAGATATTTAGAAATTACAATTATATGTACAACCTATCTCATAATCACAATCTCCTTTATAATTTATTTGTACATAATTATAACTTTAAGAATTTTATCCAAGATAATATACATATGTTAAGAATATACATACTTAAGAATAAATTGATAGAGGGGCCAAGACATAACATTTTATTAAATATGTTAAGATATGTAATATCCATGTTATTACAACAATTGTCACTTAGGCATCTTATACTAACAGGGCATACGACGACTTTGTGAAATTATTCTACCTAATGTTGGCGAAGGTTAGATTAATGGAATGTAGAGAAATAATATAAGTTAAATAGGTCTTTGAACTTCTACTTATTTCATTAATAACTATGTACAAATGGACAAGCCTTTACACTTAATTAGAGATTATGAAATCTAACTACTTATCATGATGGTAATATGGCAAGGAATTCAATACAATTTAGATGGTGATGAAGTAATGGCACATGTGAGTGGCATTCCAAGTGTGGGGATATCTTTTCCTCTGATGGTTTAAAGGTAGTAGGCTCTATCATTAAAAGTTTCATTCACCTAAAAAGGGTCTTCCCAGTTGCAGGTTAACTCACCTTCTTTTGCTTTCTTTCTCAATCATTTGCCTTTTTAAAACCAAGGCACTTGGTTTATATTCTATTTTCCTGACCCTTCACTCATGAAAACATGCCAACTTTGCTTTGTAAGTGGGTGGTCTCTTTATCTTCTTTAGAAAGATCTAATTCAATCCTCATTTGATCTTAGCTTTCATGCTCACTAAAGTCTTTGAGGCAATTATTGGGTTCCCCAATTTCAACTGGCATGACAACCTTATGTTCAAGGACAAAGGTGAAGGTGTAAATCTGGTAACAGTTTATAAGGTTGTCTTGTATACCCATAGGACATTGTGGAGTTGCTCTACCCATTTCCACCTGAAGTTCTCAAAATGCTTTTTTAGTCCTTTTAAGATAATTCTGTTGATGAGCTCAACTTAATTATTTGTTTAAGGGTGTTACACCTAGGTGAATTTTTGCCTTATGTGGAGGTTTTTGTAAAAGGTGATGAAAGTTGCACAAGTGAATTGTGTTTCATTACCAAAAACTATTGCGTTTGGAATCCCAAACCTACAGACAATGGACTTCTAAACAATTTTTTTAGTGTTCTTGGTAATGATGGTTGTTAAAGGATCAAATTCTATCCATTTGGAGAAATAATTGATAGCAACAACTAGGAATTTGTTCTGTCCTAGGGTGAGGGGAAACGGCCCTATAAAGTCGGTTCCCTAAATAGCAAATGGCCATGCAAATATGATTTGGTGAAACTTGGCGGGGGGTTGTTGGCTGACCTTAAAGAACATCTGACACTTTGGGCACTTTTGAACGTATTCTCAAGTGTCCCATTTAACATTTGGCTAGAAATGAAAAGTTTATTGATTATTGTGATTTCTTGATCTGGGTAGGTTATCTCAGCCATAAAATCAACAAGCACTTGAGATTTCACCATTTTTCTTAGTTCATGCCTCACCCTATATTCATTCAATTCAATGAACTAGCATACTAGGCGTTTGGGGAAGTTAGGTTTTTCCAACACTTGATGAAAAGATTGGTTAGTTCAAACAACCACCCTGTGGCTTTGGAAGTAAGGCTTCAGTCTTTTGGTGAAAATTAGGAGGGTATAAGTCAATTTCTCAATTTTTTGATACCTCAGTTCAACACCATGCAAGACCCTATTGATAAAGTAGATGGATTGCTGTTGGTTGTTTTCTTCCTTAATTAGGTCCAAGTTGATTATCTCATAAGTAGTTGTGTGGTACAGGTAAAGTGTCTTCCCAGGGATTGGTCGAGTAAGTATTGGAAGTTTTGCCAAATAAACCTTCAAATCAGTGAACTTTTTTTCACACTTGTCGATCCATCCGAAATTCTTAATGTCTTTCAAAATTTTGAAAAATTAAAGGCACTGATCACCTAATCCAGATATGAACAAGTAAGTGAGGTAATCTTATTATTAAGTCATTGGACTTCATTGATATCTATTAGGCTCTGCAATTCTAAGATCACCCTACACTTGGTGGGTTTCACTTCTATGCCATGTTAGGTTACCATAAATCTCAAGAACTTTGCAGTAGACACTCAAAAGGTGCATTTATTTAAGTTAATCCTCATATTGTTTTTCTATAGGGTGGCAAAAGTTTCTTATAGGTTCCTTAGGGAAGACTAAGTTTGCTTGACTTGACTACTACATCATCAACATAGACTTTCATGTTTCTTCTTATGTAGGCATTGAAGACTCTATTCATCATTCTCTAGTATGTTGCCTAAGCATTCTTTAGTTCAAAAGGCATTATCCTGTAATAGTAAGTACCTTTGTCTATAATGAAAGTCATTTTTTCTTCATCTTGCTCATCCATCATGATCTAATTATGGCCTTAAAAAGTATCTAAGAAGCTGAATAGTTTGTATCCTGAGGCTCGATTAACCAAGTAGTTTATAAAGGGAAGGGGAAATAAGTCCCTGGGACATGCTCTATTGAGGTTAGTAAAATCCACACACATTCGCCAAGTGTTGTTCTTTTTTCTTTTTACTAGCATGATATTGGATAACTAGGTTGTGTGGTAACCTCTATGATGAATCCTGTGATGAGCAATTTGGCGGTTTCTTCCTTAATCGTCCATTAGTGCTCAAACCCAAAGTGTCGCTTCTTCAATTGAATTGGCTTCGCCTTTGGGTTGATAGCCAATTTGTGGCATGCTATCTCTCTGTCAATTTTTGGAATTTCTATGACCATTCAGGTGAAGACTCAATATCTTTTATTAGCCTTACTAGAGCTTTCTTCTATTAATAGGCAATTTTAACCCATAACGGTTTGTTTGCTAGTCATTGAGGCTGAAGATATATACTTCTTCCAACTTTTCCTAAAGGTTTGGGTTAAGCTCTCTCCATCCTTCATCCTTCAGGTCTAGGCTTTTTGTCAAAATGGCTTCCTTGCATTCCAACACTTCGATCTAGGCCCTCTAGCGATCACCATTTTTAGTCTCAGGGCTAGTCTTTAGGCTATTGGAATAGTAACAATGAGCTATTTCTTGATCAACTTGAACTTAGCCAATTCTATCTAAGTAGGGAACTTCATCCGCAGGTATAGAGATAATACTAAGGCTTTTGCATTTTAAGGCTAGTTCACCCTAATATTACATTGTAAGTGAAGTTTTCCCTTTTTACTACCAGAAAATTGACGTTGATGTCCTTATGGCATTACTTCTCACTAATTATCATCCTCAAGGTGATGTTTCTTTCCATTTCCACCATCTTTCTGGAAAAGTCGACAAGAGATTCCACGTATAGGGTGAACTATTGGTGAAGAATGCTTAAGGCTTTGAATACATGCTCATAAAGGATATTGATGGAGCTCCTTTGATCTACCAAGATTCTCTTGACTGTCTAGTTATGGATTACAACAATTATGGTCATTAGGCTATCATGGTCTTAAATGATATTGTTGTAATCCTCATTTGAGAAGAAGACTACTGGAGAGCATTACTCATTTAGCTAAGCTTTTTTGTTAGTGTTCATCACTTCCCGGACAGACTTCCCCCTTACATTGGCTAAGCTTCCTCCACCCATAAATCTGATGGCTATTACTCTGACAACGTCTAGTGGAAGTGAGCACTCCCCTTGACCCAGGGCTTTCCTCTGCCTGCATTCACCTTTCTCTGGTTTTCTTGGATTTTCTTCCTTTCCTCACTTCTTTGATCGCTTTGCTCGCTTCCTCTACCTGCTCTCTAACTCTGCTTGCCTTTGTAGAGATAAACGTCTAGCTGGCTGTGCTTGATCAAATCTTTGATCTCAATCTCATCCTTGAGGGCAATGTATTCTTCCATCTCGTGTTTGTAATCCTTGTGAAAATGACAATATTTTAACTTATCCACCGGTCTGAAATGCTCCCTCCACTTGGGCCATTGGACCAACCTTGCTACCATAATTTGTTTGATGATCCTTACCCTAAGGACATTCAGGGATGAGTAATTATTGAATCTTGCCTTTGCTTACAAGCACTTTTATAGGAGCACCTTTTTTCTTCCTTTTTGGGCTCAAACCTGGATGGCAATGGCTTATTCTGGCTATGCAACCTATTACTCTGTTTGGCAATCTCTATCTTTTCTATGTTTATGAACTTTGTTGATCTTTGGGGCAATTATACCATTGTAATTGCTAGGCATTAGGTGAGGGATTGTGGGAAGTCACAATGTTGTAGGCTTATTATTGTTGCATGCACGACGCTCTATCAAGCAAATCCTTGATCTCCAATGCTATCCTATTAAACCATGCCAAGAAGTCCTTAAAACTTTCCTACTCGCCTGGGGTAAAGTTTATGAATGAGGTAAAAGTTTTCTTGTAGGATTTGCTTGTAGCAAAATGCATTAAAAATGTATCGGTTAGTTAGCAAAATCAGATGATTAACTAGGGATGAGAGAGGTAAGCCAATGCAAAGCTACTTTTTTCAAAATAATAAAGAAAGCCCTACACACGATGGCATTTGGAGCTCTAGACAATAGCATAGCTACCTTGAAAATTTCTAAGTGGTCTTGCAGGTCAAGTGCCTCGTCATATTACTCTATATGGGTTGGTGCTTTAAAGTTGGGCGGTAATGGGTTGAGCATAATGTTTGGGGTGAAACGATAAATTTCTTGGGTAGGTAAAAACAATCCGATGCTTAAGTTAGTAATTGGATAGAATGTACGCATGGAACTTAGGAAAAAATGTCTTAGGATTTTAGAAATACATGGTGTCTTTATATAGGCATACAGCCAGAGGTAAAAAGATTTAAAAAAGTGAACTAAGTTGTATGGCTCACAATTAGTATGGTCTAATAAGATGAATGATAGGTATTGTCCTTCATGCACGTCCATGAAGAATGGTGGCGGGATACATGATCGTATTGTACGAAATGATTAGTGGTTGTCAAGTGACTCATAACCAGGCTTGGGTGAGAGTCCGTACAAAAAAGGGCAAACAGGTTAGTGTCATGGTGTTGGCCTATGCGTGATCTCCCAAGGTATCTGGGCAGTCACCAAGAGACAAAGAGGCTGTTGAAGTTTTGGCATTATCATTAAGTAAATGACATGTCTATAAAAAGCTCTCTGAGTCTATTTTCATATGAAACAAATTTCACAGATAAATTATAAGCATTTTGTAAGATATATTCAAAAGAGTGACCAAAGTTCAACATAAAAAAAAAAAAATCAAAAGTCATATCTCATTTGTTTTTTAAGTATCACCAATGATATTTTGTGAAAACATAATTGTAGGCTATTTTTTAAAACATTTTAAGCTAGTTAAAAATTTGTAAAACATGTTTTTGTTCTATATCATGAAAAACTCTATTTTACAAAAAAGTTTAATCCTAAAAAAAAAAAAAACTATACCTAATGAAATTGTTAGCGTTTTCTTGATAGTTCAAAAACTTCAATCTTGTAATTTTTCAATACTTGAAATATCTCTTTTTCTTATCTATCTTCTTGAATTAAACATGATAAGATTTTTCATTATTTTACTCCATTGTTCATTATTTTTTCTTTTGGGTAATCTTATAAAATATATATAAACCAATTTACAAACCATATAGTTACTTCACGATAATTTATCATCATACATAATTCATATATATAACTAAAATAAATTAATATAAGAACATACATTATTCATATCACATATTTATCAACCATAACATAGCATAGTTATAAATACTTATATAAAATATGACATTTTAACACGTTAAGATATACTATATTATTGTAATATTTATTTATCATCATAAAAATTCATCTTGTTGAACACTGGAACTAACAAACATGTTATAATTATATTTTCATAAACTTTTAAGTGGATGAAGAATAAAAATATTTAACAGGACCAATGATTCATTCAAAAAGTTTTTAAGTTCAATCATTTAATATTAATACAAGATTTTGAAAATTTTTGAGAGTCATAACCATTCCAATCCTTACGAAGGTCCAATATGCATAATCAATTCTAAGTCTCATAATTAATCTTATCATTTAAAATTATGTATTTCAACTAATTCCTAAATATGTCTCAAAATCATGTCTAAATTCACGTCGATTTCAGAAGTCATAAAAAGCCTATTTTAATTCCAACATGATTTTACTAAACATAAACTAGACATCATCAATTATTTCAAAATTAATTATCCGTTCAAGTTCTGGAACTATCTTAAACATGTTCTTAGGACTTAGTACTGGTATGCATAACAACTATCTATGATGATGCCACCTATTATTAGAAACTTCCAAGTTCACAGGCCAATGCCAAACCCCATGCATCATAGTCATAGATACTTGACTGGGACCTGAACCTGACTAACTTTTCTTATCCATTCTATTTTGCTTCCTACTATCACATTCCCAAATATCATCATTTATTTTTCTCATGATCAATCTTACACCGTTGGATCTCCTAGACCAACCAATCAAACACCATCCCACGTCAGAAAATAAAGACAAAAGCCCCTTGAGACTCCTCCAATTCACAGGATAAATCCATATTTATTTGTCCCTGCTTTCTTTTTCCATTACAAATTTAGTACTTTCCCCCACTCCACATGTACTGAAAAGCTCAGGTGAATTGTTTCTTGTGGATAAAGCTACAATCTTTAAGGCTTTTTGAGCTCTGAATTTTCTTTGATTTGTTTAATTCTGGTTTGGAGGATCGGAAAATTAAGGAAAGGATAGTGAAACGGAAGTGGGGTTGGATCATTGTTGATGTCGGTGAATTTTTTGAAGCAAGGAAACCAAATGGCAGAGATATTGAGCAAGGCCCGTCTGATTTCATCTTACGGTAGCGGCGGACAACGACAAAATTGTCGTGAATTCTTTGTGGTACCGAAAACTTGTAGCTACAGTTCTGGCGTTTCTGGTGCTGTAAGGGGGTTTCCAAGTCTGAAACTGAAATCTCAAGCTGTTAAATCTTCATCTTGTTCATCTGATAATCAATTTCATGGTAAAAAACTGGTCTTTGAAGTCAAAAAGGGAAGCCCAACAGAGGATCTTCACTGCAGCTCAGGTTGGTAATACTATAATGGTTTTGCATTTTTCAATCTCTTCTTTGACCTTCTTTTGTATGATATTTTGTTTCTTGGACAAGAAATATTCTTTCTGTTATCTGCCTTGAGTTTGATTTAAAATCCTTCAGTGTATAATGGTTAATGGATAAACTCCAGTGATTTTAATCTGCAATTAGCGTTTCTAATGATTATTTTCTGGAATTTTGTCTGTGATGATGTTTGCGTTATGGAATTTACAGATGGGGCTGGGAATGGGGAAAGGTCAAAAATGGTGGGAAAAGGGGCTGCTACCGAATATGAGAGAGGTGACTTCGGCACAAGACCTTGGGGGAGTCCTTATTAAACGCAGGGGACAAACTTGTAGTTGTTGATTTCTTCTCCCTGGTTGTAGTGGTTGCAGAGCCCTCCATCCTAAGGTAATTCTTACGCTTCACCAACTCACAGATTTATGAGTGTGTGTTTTAGTTATAGCTGGTTTCTGCATCTGATATGCATTTGGCATTCATGGCAGATATGTCAGCTGACAGAGATGAATCCGGATGTTCAGTTCCTTCAGGTGAACAGTAAGGGGCATAATTCTGTGTGTCATAGCCTTAACGTTCACGTCCTTCCTTTCTTCCGCTTCTATAGAGGCTCTCATGGTCATCTTTGCAGCTTTAGCTGTACCAATGCCACGGTTAGTTACATTTTATGTTCGCTCGTTTGCATCTTTTGCTTAGTTTGGACCATTTATACGTAAATGCTTGTGTCCTCTGTTTTATTTTTGTATTACTTTTCATATTCATAGATGAATATTGCTATTTGCATGCATTACTCTTCACACTATACTCTCACAGGTTTGAACTGAATCAAACTATCCCCGACAATGCCATGTGTGCACATGTGATGGCATGATGTGTGCAACCTTGCTATTGAACTCGAAAAACAACTTATAATATTTGATTGAATAACAGATTAAGAAGTTCAAAGATGCATTGGCCAAACACGCCCCGGATAGATGCAGCCTTGGTCCAACTAGGGGATTGGAGGAGGAAGAGCTGCTGGCACTTGCTGCCAACAAGGATCTCAACTTCACTTACACACCAAAACCAGTTAAACCGGTGGATGCCCCTGCACAAGAAGAAGTAGCAGCAGCAGAAGCAGTAAAGGCTCCTACAAGTTCAGAGCCACTTCCTCCTCAGCCTTCATCAATCCCCAAGTTTTATGAGGACTCCAAGGAGAGACGGAGAACCCTGATCACTGCTGGGAGATGGTGGGGTCAGTTCGTGAACAACCCCATTTTCTAAACACATCCCCCCCCCCAGTACAGTCGTTTTATCTTTCCTGTATTGTGCATGTGAAAATAAAGATATCAGTAGAAGTGAAGTCAAACAGTTTATATCCCCCCGAAGTTCCTGCAGGCCGTTGGATTTATGCTTTGGATCCTAGCCTGCTGACGTCAAGAGAAACCAGAAGCAGATTATGTAAAATTCATAGTTTCTCCATTGATTTTTTTCTTCCTCTTTTGGTGATGGAGGAATTTTTGTGAAATGCATATCCTTCCCTCCAGCAATAGAAGATCTAATTTTTTGCTAGTTCTGTATGAATCATTTATTTTTTCTGGTGTATCCTTGTGTGAGCGCGCGCGCGCACCTGTGTTACGGTTGCTGGTGCTAAGACCAAGAAGTCAAGGTTGGATCAATGGCCTCCTATGTTGTACCAATACTTCATATAACAGTCGTGTCCGCGTATTCCCGTATCTACATCATTGAAAATGCTGTATCCTTATATTTATGTTCGTATGTCGTCATGTCCGTGTACACATGTCCGTGCAACATAGATGACCTCTATGTAAATATTGAATGTTATTAGCTTTCCGTCTGTGAGAAATGAAGTAGCAGTCCAATTGTTTGGTGAGTATAGAGGCAGACAACAATGTCTTTCTTTCTGGGCTTATAAACTGACACTATAATAGGAACCGATAGTATTAAAAATAGAGGACAATGGCATATGCAAGATGGTCTCATTTTGGCAGTACAAGGAACTGTAATCTTGGAAACCGAATTGAATGACCTAGTGTACTATTGTAACATTTGCCTCACACAATTGAGATTGAGACAAGACGTGGAAACTTCAAGAAGCGTAATTGCTTCTGCTCTGGTTTTCTGGAATTATCCTACTACAGATTGCTTTGTACAATGAGATATAAACTAAAAGTATTCTTAATTGTTAAGAAAATAATTAAGGTTTGTGTTGGGAAAAAAGTATAGAGAGATAAAAAAGATATTATTATGAAGCTGTACTTTACAATGAGATAAGCATGCGTATTTATAACGAAGATATATATAAGAGGTAGAGTTCTAATAGGACTCTAATAGATCTAAATTTATCATTTATCCTAACCTATATAGGCTTATCACTTATCCTATATAGGCTTAGGCTTATCACTTTAACTAACTAACCTATTCACTAACACTCCCTCTCAAGCTGAAGCTTCCAAAGTTTGAGCTTGTTACAAATATCATTAACCCGTTTTCCTAAACAAACTATAAAGAAAACTTAACAAACTTCAAATTGCATAAACGACTTACAACAAACATAGCATACGAACAACTCCCCCTAAACCAAATACTCAAATCCCAAAAATAACGCCAAAGCCTTGGTAAATACAACTCCTAGAAGCCTTCAGCCAACTACCCTTGGTTACTCCCTCGACCTTCTTCTAGTTGTTCTTCTCGGTACAAGACACAAATGACACAACTTCTAAAAGTCTTCTGCTAGCTTCCCCTGAGTTGCTTCGTGAACTTTCTAGCTTATCCTCAAAATCACCAACACCTATAGTTGGAATTATGCCAAAACCACCAGTGCTACCACAAATCATGTTGCTTACAAGTTATATTCATTGAAGCTGATTCCAAGACATTAAAGCAAGTCACGCAACCAAATTAGTGGTCCAAATCACTTAATATTGAGGATAACCTCATCAAATTAGACTTATGCAAACACAAGTCATACCAAACAGTGCTCCAAGTCTCATGAAGACACCAAATTCGCCAAGCAGTGCTCCAAATCACATGAAAGCACCAGAATTCATCAAACAGTCCTCCAAATCATATGAAGGTGCCAAAATTCACCAAACAGTGCTTCAAATTATATGAAGACACTAAAATTCACCAAACAGTCATGCAAATCACATGAAGGCATCAAAATTCACCAAACAATGTTCCAAATCACATGAAACACTAAAATTTGCCAAATAATATTTCAAATTACATGAAACACCAAAATTCACCAAACAGTTTTCCAAATTAAGCCAAACTAAATTAAGAAGATAATCAAAACCATCTTCAATCAGAACTGCAAGTTTGCAGCCAAAGCACACAAAAAAGGCACACACCCAATACTTAAATCACTCAAAACTTCACAACCTAGGGGCAAACCAA
>JANHAO010008673.1:0-19036 GCA_026873985.1 Saraca asoca | reverse complement strand
AGCCCCTTCTATCTATATTACTTCTATTTCTTCCTGTAAGATTTATTTTCTTTATAATAATTTTTACAGTATATAAAATATTAAAGTAGAATTTCTCACAAGACAAAAATGAAAACCCTGTGATTTATTAAGGAAGCAAATTGAGAAACGCAATAGGCTTGTCACGGCTTTCTCTTTATTCATTATCACTACTAGTCAAAGCCTTCTCACACACTTTCCATTTGCTTTTCTCATGGTCGCGACGAAGAATATTTTAGAAAATAGTGATACGAATTATAGATTTTAACTGAAGTAAAAAATTAATAAATTGGAGAAGTAATTTTATTATAGTAAAAAAATATATAACTTCTCTCTTATAACAGGAGAAATATGAGCAAAATGAGATACAAAAAATATAATATGATATAAGATTATATATTTGTAAACCTGCTAACTATCTTGATTAATCTCTATCTACTAACTATCATATTTATTTTTAATCACCTTCATTAATCCTTACCTACTAACCATCATATTTATTAAAGTTTTGTCTTTTTCCAGAAATCAAAAGTAGCTTAACTTTGATTGACAACATTCTCTCACTTAAAGACATCTTTATTGTATAGATCTTTTCTCCTTTCTATATTTGTCATTTCTTGCTACTTACATCTCAACTGTGCCAAAAGATGACCGATACCAACTAAGAATGATCATACACCACCACCCATAGAATTAAGAAAGAGCCCTAAGGCTGTCAATTCTTATTATGTTTGGACATGATAAGTTTCCCTGTATTGACAAAACCAATCATTACTGACAAATTTATATGGTGTCAGTCATCTTTTGACATAGTGGTGATGTAAATAGTAAGAAATGACAAATATAATAAGGATGGAATGATTATACAATAAAAATGTCTTTAAGTGAAAAAATGTTGTCAGTCAAAGTAAAGTCACTTTTGACTTTTTGGAAAACGGCACAAGCTTTAATAAATATAGTGGTTAGTAGGTAGGGGTTAATGGAAACGGTTAGAAATAAATATGATGGTTAATAGATAATGATTAATGAAGGTAGTTAGCAGGTTTATAAATATGCAATCTCATATCTCATTTTTTGTGTGCCATTTTGTGAGTGTTTTCCGATTATCAGAGAAAAATTATAATTCCTTTTTGCTATAGTAAAATTTTTTTTTCAATTTATTAGTTTTTACTTTAGTTGCAGCCTATGCTTCATACCACTACTTCCTAACTATGAAGCATAGACTGCAACCGAAGTAAAAACTAATAAATTAAAGAAGCAATTTTGCTATAGTAAAAGGAAATATAATTTCTCTTTTATAATAGGAGAAACACTCACACAATATAATACAAAAAATAAGATATGAAATTATATATTTATAGACCTGTTAACTACCTTCATTAATTTCTACTTACTAACCACTATATTTATTTTTATTCATCTTCATTAATTCTTACCTATTAACCATCATATTTAATCCCTACTTATTAATTATCATATTTATTTTTAAATATCTTTGTTAATCCCTAACTACTTACCATCATATTTATTAAAGCTTTATCTTTTTTCAAAAAATCAAAAGTACTTTGATCAGCAATAAAACAAACTCAGAGTAATGCAGTACAGTTTAAAGGTCAATCAAGGAAGATTTTCTTGAAGGGGGCAGAAAGGGGTCGTTCCATTCGATACCAATTCCAACTTCTTTACATGTGAGAATTCACATCTAAAATCAACAAAAATATATTTTATCAATATGTAATACAATTTTAACATTAATTTATTAATGTGATTTAAAATATCATAAAAAGATAATTTATAATATGTATTATTAATATTTTAATTATTTATATTAATTTTTCTTTCAAATCTAGCGAATTTATTACATACCAATGACATACTCCTTACTTAGTTTTAATTTAACATTGATTCTATTGTAATCTTTTCTAATTTTTTCTTTTGTCTAAATTTAAAATTTAAAATAAAATTTATCTTTAATTTTATAAAATTTCTTTGATACAATGAAGGGACGAAGAAAAAAATTGATTGCAACCTTCAACAACAATTTAGGGAATATGAGAGTCCCTTGTGTATAAAAAAATTTATTGGAGGTTTTTTTTTTCTATGTTAAAGTAAAAACACACATTATATAAAATATATAATTTTTATATACTTTTAATATGAGATTGTGAAAGTCTCTAAGATGTTTTTTTTTTTTTTTTAACAAAGAAGTTTCCAACTTCATTATCAAAATCTCAAGTACGGTACTTGACACTTTGACTACTAATTAGTAGAAGTTTTGTAATGAAAAAGAAATATAACCATTCTATAAGAACATTGGGCATACTAGTCAGGAATTAACAGAAAGCAATTAGACCACTGATCAAACAATTAAAATTACCTTTATTTTGGCATATGTGATCCGTGATAATATTCTTATTTTGTTCTTTGCTTGTCATGTAGTCAGATATTGATTTATATCTTCCATTAATAGTTTGTCTCTATTCTCTATTTAGCTTTAAAAAAAAATATATGTTTTTTAAAGAAGATGAAAGTACTATGAATAAAGTTTCCAAATATATATATATATATATATTCAGAAAAAAAATATTATGTATTTAAAGATTATAAATTTTTTTACTAAAAGTATATACTACTTTGAGGAAAGATAATTTTAATTTTACACATCATATAAATTACAATATTTTATACATATTTATTTATCTATTTATTTATTTATTTATTTATGTGTGTATAATGCACTTAAAAATGTCACTCTCATGCTCTGTTATATATATATATATATGTCGGTGAATGTTTATTTGACAGTTAAAATGTAAGATTATACATTTTATTAGTTTGTAATTGGAGGATCAGTGAGAGTTTCTTTATATTAGTTATGTAGTTTATCCTCATTTAGTATGTTGTCATTATTGACTTCTTTCTTGGAAGCAGCACAATGCAGGAGAATGAAAGAAACCACTATGTTACCATTGCACATTTATGCACAGATTATTTTTTGGAGTGGCAAAAAAGATATATTTCCATTTATTTTTTAATGTTTTAAATTTTATATAAGTCAGTATATGTTTTTTTTTTATTTTTAGATTCATAGTCAGTATAGAATTAGAACCAAAGTGACAAAGTTATGATGTTATTGTTTGCAGTTCTTGATCGGGATTAACGAGCATGATTACCATTATTTATCTATTTTAATGGGACAAAAAGAGACTTTTTTTTAAGGATTTTCTGTAAATTTTTTTAAGGACAAAAAGATAATTTAACAAGTACGAAGTCAAAAGATAAAAACATCTAATGTAATTTGATTTTTATTCTACTCCCCAGGGCAAGATGGTAACTAAAATCTCATAACAAATCAAAGCAAGAATATAAAATGTTTAATCACTATTAAACTCATATTTAAATAAATCCAAAATGCCTCATAGTCTTCTTCTAACCAGCAACGATACATTTTTTTTTTTACTAACAGTGTATATACTTTTTACTTTTAATATAAATAATTCTGTTAAAAGAATAAGATTAAATTGTGAGATCTCAAGTAATCCCTAAAGAATTACAAAAATAAACTCTCTCCCCTTGATCAAACCTTATATAATACAATTATTTATAAACTAAAATCCTTACTAAAAGATAAGTATAATTTATTCATAATATTAAATAATAGGATATATTTAATTTAATTAAAATCATTATCTAGTCAAAATTCAAATTTGTTATGGGTAAGATTTGATCTCGCAATACAGACCGGTAGAGGCTTAGCAAAAACTAAGTCCAAGTAAAAGAAGTCCAGTTCGCTAATGTTGCCTGATAAGCACCACCTTGCTAATCGCAAAGTCGAGATGTAACGACACCAAAGGCTAGAGGTCTAGCCCACTAAGAAATGAACTGCCCCGCTCAAGCTCACCTCGCCAAGTGTGAGTTCGACCTTCGGCTAGTAGCGACCTCGAGCTAGAAACAGCTCGCGAGATGCGACACATTGCCTAGATGAAAGCTTAACAAGATGGAGCACCAGACAAGCTTACATCAGCTCATAGACAAGGGACCCACCCTCAGAAAGTAACCTGCAGAAGTTGATTTACAATTTATATTGTCTTGTAAATTTAATGTTTAATGTAACTTATTTACAACATACAAAATTACATTTGTAACCTCCCAGCTTTTATAAATAGGAGGAGGAGGAGGATTCTTGTAGGACAAGCTAAGAACACTATATTGAAACTCTGTAGAATTTATTTCAGATAAAAAAAAGTTACCATGAATGTAGGCACTGGTACTGCTTGATTTTAACTGAACCACATTAAAAATATTGCATGCCATTATTCTTCTTCTTCTTCACCATCTTCATGATCTTCCCCATCTCTCATTTCGTTAACCAAAAAGTACTTTGGGGTTCGAGAACTGATATCAGTTGATAAGAATTTGGCAGAATCAGATTTCACTATCAACAAAACTTAAATAAGATGAAGACATAAATAGGAAATTATCATATTTTATAAAAATAGAATTTGGATCAAAATCCCAATAATTTTCACCTTGACACAAATTTCATTATTAAAAGTTTTCAAAATCTGAATCATGTAGTTCCATGTCCAAATTGATAGTTCCCTCAAATTTGAATCCTCTTTTTTATAGACAAGAATGTCTTCAAAACTCCACATCCAATAGAGCATTAACACTCTACAAGTGCATCAGCAAATAATTTTACCAAATTTACTTCATTTTTTTGCGAGAAGTTCTTTCAACAAAATCATTATAAATAAACAAATAAATCTATTGCACAAACAAAATTTGAGCTTGTTGTAAAAATCTATAACAAATTTGTTAGTACTTCTTTACTTAAATTGAACAAAATACTAAAATCAATTAAGATCAGCAAATTTGGGTAGAATCCAAACTCGATAGAACTAGGTTTTGATTCCACTTGTTGGGAAAAATTTAGATGATGTGTGATATGTACCAAAAATTCACTAACCCTTTCACCACTTTAGCTTTCCCCCATTGCCATCGGGACTTCTCCCATAATACCTCAACCGCTCTTTCCACAACCTGCCAACATTCACTTCTCGTTGTTGACCCATTCAAATGCATTACTTGAGCAACCACCTTGTCATGTGCCCTTCGTACTAACAATCTCACATACTCTAAAATTAGTATAGTATTTTCCCCATCATTCGGCCACTATCATTGTCGAATGCATAAAATAGTATTGTACCTCTAGCCACGTTATCATTTTGTGCAGTTGCTAGCCATGCAACTTTATCTAATCCCTCATATCATTCTATCCCTAACTGTATGGCTATATAAGGCCACGAGGTACGTTCCTAAAAACCCTAAGATGTATTATTATTAACTCTTTGCTTACACCCTTATCAATTTAAGCATCATAGTTTCTTTTGGCAACTTCTGACCACTATCACCGATTCTTCTCTTATGCATGAGATAGGTGCTTTTTGAAAATTAGCTTTGGTGGATGGCAGAGATGGTAATGACAATATGTATCCTATAGCTTATGCAGTATGTGAAAAAGAATGTATAGACTCTTGGACTTGGTTTATGGATATTCCATTACAAGACATTGGAAGTATGCAACAAAAAGGTTGGATTTTCATAAGTGACCAACAAAAGGTTTTGTAATATTTTTATTACAATTTGCTAATTTTAATATCAATTTATTAGTCATTTTTCAAATCTTTTCCAATATTTAATGTTGATTTTTTTTATTGACGGGGAATAAAAGATTCATTGGAAGTTGAAGGTGCTGAACACAGATTTTATGTAAAGGAACCTATATGCTAATTTCAAAGTAGAACACCAGGGAAAAGCACTAAAAGATGCTTTATTAAATGCAGCTAAAGCTAGTACCAAATTTGAATTTGTTAAGGAGATGAAAGAATTAGAAAAGTTAAGTGGACTTACAGCTACTTGGCCAAAACAAAGGGATCCAAAGCATTGGTCAAGGCATGCATTTACTTTAAGAGCTAGGAGTGATATACTAGTCAACAACATTGCTGAGTGTTTTAGTAGCTTCATTCTAGAAGCAAGAGAGAAGCCAATTCTAACCATATTGGAATTGACTAGAAGAATGCTCATGAATAGATATGTTGCCAAGAGAGAAGGAATGCTGAAATATACCGGACTGATCTGTCATAGGATACAAAGCTAGTGAAGAATAAAAAATGAGTTATCCATTGTTTTCCATACATGGTTAGTGGTGCAAAGATTGAAGTTGATGAAGTGAACAATGGTAGATGGGTTGTGGACTTGAACAAGAGAAATTGTGATTGTTACAAGTGGGATTTAACTGGAATCCCATGTGTTCTTGCACACTTATGAATGAATGTGTGAAAGGTACGAGTTGAAAATCCTAGGTCACTCATGGCCAAAAATAAATCAAATTGAAATTCAGCTTCCTAAATACAAGCAAGGTGCTGGTAGAACAAAGAAGGCAAGAAAGAAAGATGTGATGAAATATGGAAATTGTGGTTAGTGGGGTTATAATTGTAGGTGTGTCAGAAAGTGCAACCAAAACTTAGTCAAGAGTGGGAATAAAAATAAGGAAAAGTCAACTCATAATAAGGGAGAAGAATCAAAGTCAAACAATCCTATTAAAGACTTCAAGACGATGCAACAAAACAAAATGCAGCTGCGATTAAAGCACCTAGTTCAAGCACTTAACATAGGCAGTCACAACGACTACAAAAGCTTCTAGTTAGGAGAAAGACCATATCTTGATTTATGAGTCTTTTAGGAAACAATATGCACTTTTTATTTTTTGGTTGGAATTCATTTTATACAAAATTTTTATTTATATAGTGCAGATTTTAGATTTTTTTGTTTATGTGGTCCAGCTCCTTTGTTAATGTACAAAATTTGCTTGATCGTATGCAGAATTTTTGTTTCTGCAGTCTAGAATTTTTATTAATACAATGTAGAATTTGTTTGGTGTTATGCATAATCTTTGTCTATGCAGTCCAAAATTTTTGTTAATGCAGTGCAAAATTTGTTTGATGTCAAGCATAATTTTTGTCTAAGCAGTCCATGTCATGTAGAATTTTTGTCTATGCAATCCAGAATTTTTGTTAATGCAATGCAAAATTTGTTTAATGTTATGAAGAATTTTTGTCTGTGCAGTCCATGTTATGCAAAATTTTTGTTAATGCAGTGCATAATTCGTTTGATCTCATACAGAATTTGTAAATTTTTCTTAATGTAAACAAAGGATTCATATCCATACCAACTCTGTTCATATGAAAAAAAGGTTGATTTTCATGTGAACAAAGCGAAAGGATATAATGAGTTGATGATAATCATATATTATGCTATAATTGGTTAAGCTATCTATTTTGCTTCTTGTCTGATAAGTTCATTTTCATGTGACCCTGAGATGCATGACAAAGCAACTTCCCACTGAAAGCAGGAAAAATATGCCAAAAGAGCCAGATGTCACCCAAGAAATCTGTTTTTATTTTTAGCCACTAATTATTTTGTTACCTTGGAAGAAAAACATGACATATGACTCCCTAGAACAAGGGCCTAGATTTATGAAGTGGGTATACGTTAGTGACTAAGAGAGGCTGGTTGCATAACCACTTTAATATTAACCTTGCTTATTATCATAAGCTGGTCTTGTGAACCAGTTTGGTGGGTAAATATATTTAATTTCAGATGAAATTTGTCATAAACATCAAGCATAAAAAGGAGGTCTTGTGGTGTGAATTTGGGAGCAACTACACTTGCGTATTATTTTTCCTATTTTGTGGGCATTTATGTCTTTTTAGCATAAATAATTTATCAAGTACAAATAGAAAAGTACATAATTATGATTCTTGTATTTTTATCTTTATGTTCATATGAGATGGTGTATATATTCCCTTTTGAGCTATAGGAAAAGCCCTTATATTATCTTGAAAAAAGTATATTTACTTTTGCTAAAAGGGCTTTAACTTAGAATGCTCTTTAAGAGAAGTGTGTTCGATGACCTAAGTGGGCACTGTAGCATAGGCTAAGAATCAGAGTGTAGTAGCTTAGAGACTCACCTTACACACTCAAAATTATATAAGGAGGCATACATCAATAAAACGAAGTTGTCTCTCTCCCTATTTGAAAAGCCCCTTCTCAATGTACTCTAAAAGCTACTTATGTGAAGTGTTCTTTAAGACTTGGTATATGAGGATACTTCAAGTACATGCTTAAATAGTAAAATCTCTATAAATTAATACTCAATAAATTAACAACCTTTATTAGATAATAATTTTTTTCAGTCCCAACTTAGGGTAACGAGCTAAATTAATAATTTCAAGAAAATAATAAGATAATAATTTTTTTTGAAAACTTTACATAACCTCTTGTTCCCATTCATATCATAAATTAATAATTCATTGCATATCATATTTTCCTAAAATATAATTTTTTATTAAAATTTAAATCTAATTGAATCTTATCTCTATTTTTTCTTATTGCATCAAAAACCTATGGAGTTAAATTCTCATATTTCAATAAGAAATTATAAAGAGTTATTAATGCTTTAAGTGCTTTCTTCCACATAACAGGCTCCAAAGCTACTATATCATCCTTAGCTTTATCATCAGTAGGATTTTCAGTAATCCTAGTAATAATTTCTTCTAAACTTGTGACCTCTGAACTTGTATCATTTTCCCCAGAATAATCCAATAGGTAATTTACATCCATTTTATTATAACAGCATAAATTGTTGATTATCGTCTTAAGTTCATCAATATCTTTTTCACCTAAAGGATCATTTAAGTTCTTTGAGGCCATTTCTTCCACAGAATGAATTTTGCAATGTCGAAAACAATTTACTATTCTCTTTGCATGAACATTTGTTGTCCAAGCTGATACTGCAAGATTGATTGCTTCCAAAACATTTATCTTTTTAGGATTGCTTTGCCTCTCCAAAAGTTTATGATAAAATTTTCCACGATAATGCATCTTGAAATTTCTTATTATCTTTGCATCACATGGTTGGATTTTTTATATCATGTTGGGTGCCAAAAAGAATAGCTCAACATTTTGTAATCTTTTAATATTCTTTGTATAGACTAGACTATTATCTATCACCAAGAGGATTTTTCTTACTTGCAATTTGTTGTTAAGCCATCGAACATATTTCTCAAAAAGCATTGTAGTCATCCATGATCTTTTGTTGGCATGATATTGACAGTTCAAAGAATTCATGTTTACATTCTTGATGCAACGTGATTTTGCATACTTTTCAATAATCCATAGAGGAATTTTTTCTAAGCCATTTTAATTACAACAAACAACAATTGTAAGCCTCTTTTTATCTTTTTTTTCCCCTTCAGGTTGTTTTATTGCAAAAGAGTGATCAGGTTGCAACCTATAAAACAATTTTGTTTCATCCATAGTAAAAACATCTTTCATGGCAAATTGATCTATTTTTTCCCTTACAAACTCCAATTTCTTTTGCAACCTATAAAACAATTCTGTTTCATCCATAGTAAAAATATCTTTCATGGCAAATTGATCTATTTTTTCCCTTACAAACTCTAATTTCTTCTCCATGTCTTGTATATCAACTGACCCACTTTTCTCAAAATGTTGAAATAATTTAATTCCATGTCTTAACTTGAACTTCTCAAGCCAGCCTTGAGATAGGTTGAATCCTAAAGTCTCTTCAGGGTTTAATATTTTTATAGTCTCTTTTGTCTTTTCCAAAATTAGCTTGCCTGTTATATTCACATGATCTTTATATTGAAGAAACCACTCATAGATAGCCTTCTCCATGTCTGGAAACTTTGATGGTTTGTGTTGTTTAGATTGACCACTTTTTTTTTACATCAATCGAGAGATACTCTAATGATCATTTGAGTGTATTTAATATTGTACCTTAACTAACTGTCAAGTGAAAATTTTTAGAAACCCATGACTGCAGTTCTTTTTGAGTGCATGTGGGATGCTCTCTCCTATACTCATATAATGCTTTATGCATTTGATTAGTCATGATTAATTCATGAACAAATTTTAGATGGGAAGCTATATTATAACAATGAGATATAAGAAGACTTTGTGTTTGTTTATTATATAAGAAGACTTCTTGGTTGTTTACATGTATAATATTGTTTGTTTGATTCATTGTATGCATTTAATAAAATAGAAGTGGACAAGCATTATTTAATATTTCTTAGTCTTTTTGACCTCTTGATAATAGAAAGATGATATCAGTTACATCGAGGACATTAATACAATTAAATTATACTTGCAAATGAAGTATATATGGATTGATTTATATTCCTTAGACTTTTAGCCTCCTTTTATTAATAGAATAATTTATATTTTTATAAAATAAAACAAATTTTTAGTTGATTAAATTAGTGTTACTTTGAATTATAAGTACACTCAATAAATTAATAAATGATTAATTTCTCAATAAATTAATAACTCTTTTAATTAATAAAATTTGTATAGTCCCAAGGGTACTAATTTATAGAGGTTTTACTGTATTTGCCTATGAACATGTTGCATATGGGATTTCATTGTATTGGGCGATCAAAATTTATTTGCCTTATTATTTATCTAAGTGTGGCTTAAGTTTATTAGAAGGCTAGCATGTTGGCTAAAAATTGATAGCATGCACTGCACAATATGACTAGAAGAGTTATCGGCCATAATAGTTAGTATCAGAGCTTGGTTGGTGCTAGAGAGCAGATCAGTCCCTAAGTTGGCTTGTCGAAAGCATATGAGGATTATGAGTGAAGCGAATACTTGTCAAAATAGTGAAAGGATATTGCTAAATTCTTGATTAAGAGGGTAATAAAAAGTTGGAGTGACTTGATAGCTAATGTGTGAGATAGTACATTTGAGGGGATGCAAATAGTGCATCAGATGCAAGCGTGTGTAGAAGTTAATGGGTTTACTATACAGTACGACACATTGATTTTGCACTCACTTATAGTAATATTCAAAATAATGCAAAACCATAGAAAGGGTGAGAGATTTGACAGTCTATTTAGTAGGGAGGAAGCTTAAGAGATCCTTGGTCTTGCCAAGATGGCTTGACCATGTCTACAAGGGACATATTAGTTGTCGGTGGAGCTTAGAGGGTGAAATTATGGTTATGCTAAAATGCATGGCCATAATAGACGGTTTGCATATCCTATGGGATAACATGTTTGAAAAGATGTATTGAGCAGACGAATCTTATTAGAGGAGTCCAAAATCATGTCAGAGGGCATGAATCTTATTCAAAAAATTAAATTTGGAGGGGAAAGAGAAGGTCCAAGAGGAATCAGATGGTCACGATGATCAAATAGGTGTAATGAGCAAGCTGCATTGCTTAACCACAAGATTTAAGATGAAATGCTAATAGAGTTAGCATATCATGGTCACATGACAAGTGACGATGAAACAAAATGTAATGCTAGAGCTACATAGCCACATGGCTGAGTTGTGATAATGATTCGAGGGTAGTAAGTTAGCACTACATAGTTGCAAGATAAACTTTGTGACAATGATTATAAGATTCATGATTACTCATGCATAGGTAAAATGAAGCTCGAGTTAGAGTGGTGGATACTCTATGCTTAACCCATATCAAGTTGTTGATATGGGGAACCATCAAGAGAATATGCCCAGAGAAAGACCCATCAAGAGGATGTGCTCAGATTGGACAATGAGGGCATAGACATTAAAGGATATTGCTCAAGAAGTGTTAAGATGGGGCATTGATAATTGAAGATGTGATTATGAGGGCTAAGATACTAGTGAGTGGTAATGAGGGACATGATAGATGAACAAGTATTCAATTCGAAGAAATAGCATTAAAGAGTGCAATACCTAGAAGGGATCATAAGGGCCATGATGTTAAACAACATCAACTTCAAAAAGATTGTGATGGTCGAGATACCATGAGGATGTCAATGCAAAGAGGTATGAGGATCTAATCGAGTGTAAAAGTGACATAGTGGAGTATAATGGATTGATCTAACCTAAGTGAGAAGACTTGTACATAAGAAATGGGACTTACAACTAAGCCATTTGTACGTAAGAAATGGGACCTACAACTAAGTCATGTTTTGTTAGCAAGGAATGAGACTTGCACAAAAGCAAGACATGAAACTTATTTCTCTCACGTTAGTGGAATGAGACATTGGATGTGGTGTATACCTATCAATAGGTGGTCCAAAATGTTAAGCAAGTGTACAAGTTATGAAAGTGGCACACATTTAAGCTACAGAGGTAATAGGTCAAGAGCTATGCAAGGATAGTGCGCCTGTAACCTATGAAGGTAGGAGGCTAGCATAAGTTATAGAGGTGACAAACCTAGTGCTATTGAGGCAATGAGACAGGAGAAGTTGCAAAAGCAACAAAGTGGAGAACTGTAGAAACAATGACACATGCATATGTGTTAAGACAACAAAGTAGAGTCTCCAAAGGTAAATTACAAAGTTTGCAGAGGTAACAATTTAATACCTCAAAGTTTTCTAAAATTAATTTCAATAATAAAATGGCTTTTTAGAGGAATCCAAAAAGGTGAATTTAGAAATTTTGGGAGTTTTAAAACTGTAAGTTCTAAGATGTGAAGTATCCAGATATTGTAAAAATAAATTATATGAATTTTAGGATTTTTTAGAAACTAGAAATTGCCATTCCAAATGTTTATAGAATAAAATTTGAGTTTTTGGGATTTAATTTTTGGAAAACTCTGAAGAACTCAAAACTAGGGCCACAGATACCCCGTAAACGCAAACTTATAGTCATCATGAAGATAATTAATTTAAATAAATCATGTTAAAATCTCATAGTTGCGGGCGATTGAAGTATGTTACATTTGGACTGAAGTTGTAAGAAATGGTAAGGTTATTAAAGGAGAAAATTGGAAAACTTGTTTAGGAAGAGTCAAAAGTGGAAGCTACCTAAATTTTTCCTATTTTGTCCTTTAAGAGTTAGTTTCTTTTCCCTTCTTTGTGCCTATTTCTGATTACATTTCATGCAATACACACTCAAACATTAACTTGTGGAAACTCACTTTCTCTACATCATCTCTCTCCAAGCAAGCATTTCATTTCATTATATTAATTTCTTATATTTTTGTTGTTAATTCCTCTCTTCTTCCTTTTCAACTCAGTACCAAAATCTTGTTGATTCATTAAGAATAATTTGAGTTATAAATTTTTAAATTTAAAAGTTGCTATTTATTTCACTATTTACTTCAAGAACCCATGTGAATTTCTAAAATTTTTTGAGTTTAAATCTTTTATTTTTACCTTATTTTTTTGGAATAAAACCACAATCTAAATATATTTGATTATTTGATAAAAGAAAAATCTTGAAAAATTTAAGAAGCTAACATGCTCTTCTTTTTGTTCATGAAAAGCATTGAAGGACCTTTATAGATTATCTTGATCTCCTTGTTTCAGCTACTTAGGTGAGTGATTCCTACCTTTCTTGTGAATTGTAATATAACTAATTGGATGTGAAACCTTGAATTGTTGATTATCATGAGGAAGATGGGTTTTGTGGCTTAATTTGAATTTGATTGAATTGTTGATATAAATATGGTTCTATGTTTGGAAAAGCTTGAATGTATGCTTGTTTAAGCTTCTAAATGTAACACCTTAAAAAAAATTTAAAGAAAGGACTAAAGTGAAACCTTCATAAGGACTAAATTGAAATTTTTCTTTGCAGGTGGGTCTTTGTAAAAGGTGGTGAAACGTCTAGGGGCTAAAATGTAATTTTTTCCATTTCTTTTTATTTATAAAGAGACTCCCCAGCTAGTCTTCTTCTTCAGTGCATTCCAAACTCTTCTCAAGGCTTCTCCCCAGCTTCCATGAGAAGCTCTGGCGAATGGTAGCATTTTGGTTTGCCGTCACCGTCCAGTGAGTATCCGGCGGTCCTCGGCCCTTCCTCCCCTTCTTTGGCATCTTCTTTTCCTCCTTTACGAGTAACTCTCTCTCCTCAGTTGAAACTCCTTTGCTTTAGCCAGCTTATACTATTCCTTCAGCTGTCGTCATCCAACGAGGTTTAGGTTGTCATTGTCATTGTCTTCCTCTTTTTTTGACATCTTCATTTTGACTGACAGCAGCTCGTGTTTTCCTCTCTTTCTTTGGTTGATTTGGCCAGTAGTTCCATAGGCTCAACAGTAGCACTTCAGCTCACGGCGAGCTGTCCAATGGCATTTCGAACTCCAATGAGTATTCCTAGATAATTGGATTTATTCTATAGTAATCCTAAAGTTAGTTTCTCAAGATATTTATGTCGAAAACCCTTGTAGTATAGTTCGGTTGGCCACCAGTTTCGAGTTGCCGACGGTGTTCCGACTGGCAGTGAATTGCTTGTTAGTACTTCATGAAGTGGTAAGCAATTCTAAATCATCCAATTTATTTTGTAATACCCCTATAGCTAGATGTCAAGAAAATTGTACAGAAACTCAAAAATGTTAAGTTGATAAATTTATAAATTTCATTGTTAATTCGCTTCAGGAATATTCGTATAGTAGAATAGAGCTCGTTTGTGTCTCAGTTGCAAAATCCTAGCAGAATTTCAGGTAGGCAGTTCGGAGTCTAAGGTGAGTGAACAATATTCCTCACGTAATAATCCCCTTTATATTTTTGATATGATAATTGTATGTAAACCTTCATGATTTTGAGAAAAAAAAATGGAATTTTATGATATGATATCATGATTTGTCAAATTTATTCATATATTGTATAAATATATAATTCTATTCTATTTATTATGAGATGTATCTCCATATTGTTTTGAATTATTGGATTTGACCAAAAAGGTATATTATGTGATGTGATGTTTGAAAATGAAAATGTTTTAGTTGGCTTTTAAAAATTTTGATGGTATGGCTTACCCAGAAATGAACATTGGAATATTCAGTTTTGAAAATGTTGTTATGTTGAGGAATATATATTACTTGATAACTTTGAGGAAATTGTTACATGATGATTTTAACTAAATAATTTAAAGTGCTGGATTCATTGATAAATGGTTGGTAACCCGCAAGTGCACTTGTGGGTATATATTTACCCGGGCAGGAGTTGAGGAGATATGATAGAAGATACAGCATGAGCGTCTAGCAAACGTGTCAGATAACTTATGACGGGATACGTTTGTGGGCATCGACAGGCGTGTTGGATGACCCATGGCGAGATTACAGGATGGTTAGCTTCAGAAATTTACTTGTGAGAATCCAGCGGACCGATTGCTATACTAATGTTCAAAGAAACTTTTGAAAGACATGGTTTTCTATCATGCCTATGTTACATTGAATTTATCTTTCATAAAGAATTATCTTGATATTTGTTTTATGATATTGGATATTGCATTTTCTGATACTTGATTTCCTTACGAAATGTGAATTTTCTAAATTTAATTTGAAATAAAGGTAATTAAATGGGTAAACTGATTTTATAACTATAAATGGTATTAGAATTATTTTATAACTAATAAATGGTTTTGAGGGGATTTTTTACTCATTGGGTTTCATTGAAACTCACTACTCTTCTTTCTATGTTTTTTAGAGTCAGAGAACATTCTTGTTACTTTCCCACGTTATCTCAATTCAAGATCAGGCCATTGACCAGCTGGCCCCACTTCTGTGGAGATAAAAAGGTATAAAATGGTAAAATGGTTTGGTAGTTAGATAGAAAAGCATTATGCATATGTTTGAGTCCTGAATGCCCAGTAGGTTGTGTAATGTCTAGTCTGGGCCACTGAATAAAATATATGTGTTATGTGACATGGTACAGGTTCTGATGGGCGTGTAGCCCTTGATGTATTTTGTGAAGGCCGTATAGCCATGTGTCCGAAAAATAGAGGGAACTCTGTTGAATTTTTTATAGAGATTTTAGTATTTATATATGTTTGTTAAAGTAATTTATGCATTGGTTTGATATATGTACTGTCAGGCCAGTAGTAGGTTTCCTATGGGTGACCTGCTATGCTGGCCATGTGCCCAAAAATTGGGTCATGGCACTAAAACAATGATATATTAGACCTTTATGATTAGGTGGAAGTTGAATGGTGTTTCCCCTATTTTGGTTGCTATTCTTTTGCATTTCTAGAGTTCACGTCTTGCATTGTCATATTTACATTGACCCCACGATCATGCTCGTAAGAAATGAGATATATTATGCCTTGCAATTTGAATTAGAAATTTAACTAGTTTCTTGCAGTTCAAATCGATCATTCCTATCTTATTTTTTTTATTTTAATCATGATTCTAATCACATACATACTTTGGACTTCTAAAAAGTCTGCAATTTTGGACAAGTAAAGTCATGTTTTGCACTATGTCCTCTCAAATCGAATCAAAACCTTCCCATTTGAATCTCGTGATTTTGCTCAAGTTTCAAACACAATCATGCCCGTACCTTTAGATTTTTACATGTAAATAGCTCAAATTCATTTCTCTATAAGGCAACTCTCATTTTCTTAATCTAACTTCATATAGTTCCTAACTATTTCCGATATAATCATTAATAAGTTCTAATTGAGCTAACTCATAAGCTAATATGAATCAATTTACTAATTATATGTATATCGATGCTAAAATAATAATATTGATAATTATTGTAGTAATGTGACAAGGAATATTTGGTCATGATTTAGGATGGAAATGTGAGCTATATGATATGTTTGTTACGAATTATGATACTGTTTCAAAGTTTGAAATTTTTTTATGAGATATGAGATTATGAATGATGATGATGAGGTGTGATTAAAGAGTTAAGATTAGGCATAAGAACTAGATATTAGATTTGGGCATTTTGATATGTAGCATAGGATAAGGTAGAACTTGGAGGGATAAGGCGAATAATTATGTGGGATAAGATGGAAAGGAGTAACAAGGAGAGTTTTGAACTTGATTGTTTATTTTACTTATTTAAACTACTTTTACTCTGAGAGATATTGATTTATGATATAATAATGTGAACTAAAATCTGAAGTATGTATATTTTCTATTCATCTCAAATTAAAAGAATCTAACTTTGCACCTTTGCTCGTCCTTTTAATTAGGATTCATAAGTTTGGTACGAATTATCTCATTAAGTCCAAGACTTATTCTTTTGTGGACTATTTTTCAAATTATTAAGATATTGTTGCTATTTTGCTCTCTAAATAGCAAAGATGGACAACAATCCTATGGAAATTACTACTAATGTATTTTCCACCACAGTAGATAGTTCCCTAGGAATGTATGAGATTAAGATCCATTTTATCATAATCATAAACTTAGTTGGTTGCTAAATGTTGCATAAAGTTGAGATTATTCCGTCACAACCCCTTAATGTCTTCTTAATGATGGCCATGAGATGGTTTGATCCCTAAGATATTTATCATCCATTTACACCTTCTGTTGAACTTTTGAAAACCTATAAATAGTAAGGCTATAGAATTTCTCAAGGGTATAGTTAGTCGAACCTATACTTTTCAGTCTCTTGACAAGTAATAGCTTGAACTACTTTTTGTGTTGCCTTGCCTTTGTGAAGACACGTGGGGTAATGTGGGAGAATAACTTTTAAAGCTGGGTAGTTTTTTGTTCAAGTGTTTTTTTTTCTTTTAAAAATTTATTGGCAACCCCTTTGAAACTAATTTTATAACAGACATGTGCCTTATATAAAAGTATGTGTATAGTTTAGTGAGCTTGCTTCCTTCTTTATAAGTTTATGAATTCTTAACTAATTAAATAAACTTGACTAAATATAATTAGGGAATATCAAAACAAGTATGAGTTGGAATAGAAGACAGAAATAGGTTAAATGTTGGTGATTCACAATTAGCAAATTAATATTCATAACAGTCATGGTCAAGAATTTGGGTTGTGACAAGCAAAGCCTAAGATACCAAAGTTGCGGAGGCAATTTTTCAAAGGTTATAGGGGAAGCAAATTCCAATGGTGTGAGTTCAAAGAGACAAGGTCAAGAGGAAATCAAGGAAGGAACTAAGGAGCAGAAGACTACTGACTATCTTGAAAGTTATGCCAAGTTAAAGGCCTCATTTATCAGAGCCCCTTTAGAATGATGCTAGCTCAAAAAAACAAGCACAAAGTGGTCGAAGTAACTTGAGAGGAGCAAGTTGAAGATTGATATGAAGATTCACGAAGCTGGCCTTGATAGAAGAAAATCTTTATGGAAGATGTGTTAGATTGAGTCGTCAATAAAGGCATTGACATTTAAAGTGGGGAAGAATGTCAGAAGCTACCTCTGTGAACCAATTTGATAAACAAACATGCTCAATTTTAGATGAAATTTGGTGTAAAAATTAGGCATGGAGAAAGGTGTTGTGGAACAAATTTGAGAGATAGTGTACTTGTATATTATATTTTCTATTTTAAGGGCATTTACATATTTTTAGTATAGATTGTTTGTCTAATACGAGTAAAAAAACACATGGTTGTCATCCTTGCATTTTTATTTTCTTGTCCATGTGAGATAACATATAGATTCCTTTTTGAGCTATAGGAAAAACTCTTATGTTAACTCAAAAAAAATGTCTATTTTTAACATAAGGACCTAGGCTTATAATACTATTTAAGGGGGGACGTGCCTAGTGACTCAGGTGGGTACTATGTCACAGGCTAGGGATCAAAGTGTGATGGCGTAAAGATTTCCCTGCACACTCAAAAACATGTATGAGACATATATTAATAAAACAGAGTTGTCCCTCTCCATATTCAAAAAATCCCTTCTCAATGTATTCTAAAGACTACTTATATGATGTGTTCTTCGAGACTTGGTATGCGTGGATGCTTAAAGTATATGCTTCTGTTTTTTTATGGACATGTTATGAATAGAATTTTATTATATGGGCTATTAACATCTATTTTGCCCCGTTACCTATCCAAATGTGACTTAAGTTTTTTAAAAGGTTGGTTTGTTGGTTAAGAGTTGACAGCATATATAGAATAGTACAGCTAAAAGAGCTATCAACTCGTGACACTTATGTAGGCATTATCCTTCAATTATTCACCCATATGGTATCCTTATTTTGATATCTATCAAATTTAATTTAATTTAGTAATGAAATCAGG